>JANHGL010003200.1:0-13968 GCA_024611195.1 Ceyx melanurus | reverse complement strand
GACTGCGGCACCGCGCGCCGCCCTCCGACGTGCAGCCATCCACCTGCACGGCAAGAGCAGCAAACGTGGGAGAAGGGAACCTCTGGCTCTGGAAACACGGCAAGACAGGCTGCACGGGGAGCACGGCGCCGCAGCGCTCTGCACCCGACGCACACAAGGAGCCGGGCTCCCGCGTGTGTCTGCAGGAGAGGCGATTTCCAGTCACCCTCCCCTGTCTCCGGGATCTAAAAACTGCTGACTGAGGCTAGAGACAACCTTTGCCTTGACTCTGAACCAATTAGCAGAGTCAAATACCCCGGCCATTAGTCGTGTTTCAGTGAACACCGCGCTCCCCAAGGGGGCCAGGCGGCCACGACCAGACGGACTCAACGGCAGAGGCGCGATGCGGGAAGAGATATTTACATTTCTCTGTTTTCCTTTAAAAATATATTCATCCAGCCACAATTTACTGAAAAGGATTGCTTCCTCGCTCCCCCCAACGGCCATGAATCTCTTTAGAGAGAACATTACATTACACCCATAATAGGTTTATGCAGCGTAGCGCATATTTGATATGTTAGTCATGTCTCCAAAGCATTCTTTCCTTCATTTCCTAAGCCTCAGAGAAGCTTGTTCTCCCTGACAGAGAAAAGGGTTAACGCTGGGCCAGAGCTACACATGCACTAATTTCCCCATTTGTCTTGAGGAAATGAAAACAAGAGATTTAAGCAAATCCAGTTTTATGAATTCAAAACTTCAGACGCTACCAGCCAGACAGCAAAGCAACATCCTTCATAGATTCACAGAGAAAGGGAAAAGTCAATTTTATTGATGGAAGGCCCTACAAGGCAGATCCTAATCTGGAGGGAGTAAAAAATCTCCCGTGTACAACAAATGGGACGCGGAGCACCAGGCACTACAGTGATTTAGTACAAACCCGAGGAGACAGTGAAATCCACCCCCTTCCTTAGGATTAAAACCAAAATGCTTTTGGCCTGTCACTGCTCATCAGAATCTACTCCGGAGTCCCAATCGCCTTGCCAACCCAAGCCCTGTGCATCGTTGCACCTCAGAGACAAGAGCTGTCCCTCCAACAGGATTCCTGCTTTTCCCTCACTGCTCCAGATAAATTTCAGATGTGTAGCAGCACCCTCAGCTCCCTGGCAGCCTCTTGGGAGGAAACACCCCCAGCTCTGCCAGGGCTGCTTTGGCCAACTGCAGCCAACCCGCACTGCCGTCCACGTATGCCCATGAGGAAACAGAGACCATCACCCATCTCCAGAACTTCCAAGAAACTCAACTGGGCACCACATCAACCTGAGCACACCTTCCAGTTACCTGCATCTACAGTGGGTTTTATTTCTCTGGTATTTTCCAGAAAAAGGCTGATTAAGAGAGGCCTCCCCACCCTCTCCTGGCTGAGGATGGCTCATCAAAGGCCAGGAGGGACTGGGTAAGATCACCAATTACTCAGCTCTCACACCGCCTTCTAACGAGCGCGGCTCCCAGGATTTGTCATCCGGAATGTAACGAGGCTCACCAAGAGCCGCGCGCATCTGCCCGCAATTAACAGGGACCGGTAAAAACCCCAGCGTGCCGCAGCCCGGTCTGAGCGCGCACGGCCACGCTAGTTGACATTTCCTGTTGACTGAATTAGAGCATCTTTTAATGAGGCTCACTTCAAAATCATTTTAAATCCATTTGCTCATGTCAACATCAATGTACTCGCCATTATCTACCAATTAGTAAACGGGAAAGTATTCTTTAGATAATCTAAAATCTCAGTAAAATATTCAATGTGTCATTCATTTACTACAAACTGCCCAATAAAAACAAATTACTGGAGCCAGCTGTCACAAAGCAACAAGTGTGTAAGGACAGAGGGCTTTGTAAATCCAGGGCTTTCCAGAATACATCTGAGGTGTTAAGACCAATGCCCCATCTTCACCTCCTGCAGAAATTGGTCCTTTCAATCTCTGTCCACATCCCAGAGGGGTGGGTGAAGCAGTCGTGGGCAATTCCACCATCAGGAGGTGAGATGGATCGCCCTGTCCTGGAGGGCAGAAGGACATCCTGAAGGTCAGAGCCGAGAGTTGGGAAGGGGTTCACCCTTCTGAAGGATCCACCTTTCCACTGTCCCACCTCGGAAGTGCCCCAGCCCCAAAGAGGCTGTGTCATGAAGGACAGGCTCCAAGTTCAGCACCTTCTGGGGTGCCCAGCTCAGGAAGCCTTGCCTGCCCTTCCAGGCTCACTCGGGACTGCCAGAATAAGCGATGGGAAGGTATTTTCCACTAGATCAGGCTGGCAGGGATCTCCAACAGCTCTCTGTTTCCCAGCCAAACCCAGGGATGCAGTGCCAGGGCTGCAGCTCAGGTAGGGCAGCTTGCCAGCCCCACACCAGCCCAGCTGAGGTCTGCTCTGGAAGGATCCCCAACCCAGCAGTTCCCCCCCTGCCCAGCAGCAGCCATCCATCGAGGTCACCAAACACACAACCAGACCCTTCCTCTTACTCACAAGAAGAAGAAAAAAAAATATTTTTTTTTTCCCCCCAAGTTTTGCAGGAGAAGAAAGGGTGGTTTGAAGGGTGGCTGTGTAGGTTTTTTTTTTTAATCTCTGGAGCGTGGCAGAGCAGTAAATCTTGCATTATGCTCTGAAGAGCATCAGGTTGGGGCTTCATTTTGGTCTCAGATTAGACTCCCAAAGCAATGAATCTTCCATCACAGAGGCCATTACCAAGACAGTTTTCCTTCAGTTTGGACTGCTCTATCCCTGATTGTATCATCAAACTTATCTCCAACCTTCCCGCGGCTGCAGAGGGCACAGCAGACCCACAAGCTTTTCAAATATTCATCGACCAGAGAAGCCAGAAGCTCAGACATCAGGAGGTGCTACGGCAGGGCAGGCTGCCCTGTGCAACCCACTGTCCCAGTACAGCAATGCTCTGCTCTTCACCTCTGCTACCTGTCAGCATCATTTGTCTCTTTGCCAAGAATTCACTGGTTTAAATAATGTTGTATTTTGATATTTCTCCCAATTAAGATCCCTGAATTCCCTAAGAACATCACCCACACATACAACAGGACCACCCTGGGGAGGACACAGCCCCAGGGTTGTGCTTGAGCCACGATGATTGTGCAAAAACCCCACGTCGGGACCATCAGCCTGCGGGACCATCCCCACAGGTGTTTCAGGCACCAGCAGCCCAAGTCCCTTCTGGCCCGATTAGCTCCTGGAGCCCAGGTACGGGGCAAGCAGATGGCAGGAAAGCCGAGGGACTCTCGGGAGGAGTGAATCTGGTGACCAGGTCGCACCTTAAGAATGCTGAAGCGCGTGCCGTGGATTGGGGCCGAGCGCGGCAGCTCCGGCATCTGCCACTGCAAATTGAGCCCTGGAATTCTACAGTCACCAGAGCAGGGACACGGGCACAGGCTCCAAACGTGCTGCAGTGGGCGGGGAGCAAAACAGCCTTCGGATCGTATTAAAAATCCTGTGATCCATTAGGATCTCAAATTACCATATGCAAATGTTGGTAATTTAAAGGCGTTTATAAAATTCAAGTAAAATAGTCCATGAATATTGAAAAATGCTTAAGTGCCAAGTGAAATGACAATTTTCAAAACACGCTAAGGAGATCTGATCGTAACAAACCAGTCCCATGAAATACCATATCTATCATCAACTTTTTAATTACCAATTGATCAACATGTAGACAGTGTAATAGCTTTCAGCTTTTAATTACTGAACTATCAAAATTCCAACCAAAAAAGGAACCTCCAGAGATGGAACTGTAATGCTTGATTATTCATTGCTACATAATGAATGATTTGTTTTTAAACAAGATGTCAAGTTCCTCATGTAATCCATCTGGATGCGTGACTCTGCAAAGCTTACCCTGCCCATACTAAGTACTCGGGGTTCCTATTCTCCCGACCCACAAGTGGAATTTTTTTGTTGGTTTTCCCCCCCTTAAGGCAAAACAGTCCTCAGTGAAGGAGCTGAAAGGTAAGCAGGCTGCCAAACTCTGCTATGGATCCAGACGAGGCCCTCCAGCTCCCACCAAAGGGACAGGTTTTGCCTGGGAGGGAGCAGATACTCCTTCCAACTTGTCTGTGCTCCCAACAAAGCAGCTCCAAACAGAAATACATCCACTGAGCAGCGGGCACGGAAGCCCTCCCTCTCATTCCACGTGCTCAGTGCTGTTATAAAAATCAGTGCCACGAGAACTGGGACACAATTCCCAGGTTTTCCTCACATAGCCTGAACCATACGAGATATACAAGGCTTTCAACCCTACTACTACAGAAAAGTCTGCTGGGGTGGCGAGAGACTTTTTATCCATGCCCTAAATTCAGCACCAAGTGCAGCTTATAAACTTCTGGCTATTTAGGAGCGTGCAGATTTTATGCTGCAGCCTGCAGGTCCTGCATTCCCACCTCCCAGGAGCTGGCAAGAGAAACCCACGTGAGGTGGGAGCCACCAGCACCGCCTGGCATCCAGATCCTGCCTCTGGCAAGCTCAAGGGTGGTGCTCATGCAGAACCAGTTACATCCCCCCTCTCCCTCTACACACAACATGACCTGCTTCTCCCCCCATGCTATTTCCATATAATAACCGTTATCACCTTAAATTACCTCAAATCACACTCTCCACATTTTCATCTCCATCGGTTGAACACACAAAACCCGAGGTTCTTAGCAACCTGGAGTCTGCAGAGCCCCTCACCATCCACGCTCCCTGGAGAGGATTTTGCCAAATCCAGGCTTTCTGCATTTCCCAGAAACACGAATTTGCAAATGCCAGGGATCTAGGCAGGTATGTAAGGTATTCTGGAAGCAATACTATTAAACAGCAGCAGTTCAAGTCAAGCATATTGGACAATTAAAAAGAAACAAGCAGCAAATAACGCACTTGTTCCTTCCACCCCAGTGACAGTGATTAACAGCCCTCACCACGAGCCCCTTGGGAATAACCTGGTGTCCCACCCATGTTATCCCCAAATAGTTACTCCACATAACAGAATCCGTTCTCACCAATAAATAAATAAAAATAAAAAGGAATAAGAAACTTTTGCTTTTCCTTCATTCCAGCCTCAGAACCCCAGTTGTCTCCAGACCATTACATCCCCATAAACTCCCTCACTCCAGCCACACCGAGGGTTTGACTCCCATATGGAAACCACCAGCTCCTCCCCGGGAAGCTGCTCGTACAGCAGCTTGTGCTACATTTCCACTGAAGAAATTCAGTAATCAGTCCAGTAGCCGTAAGCACTTATGACAACAATATCTATCAACACTCACCATATTTACAACTAAATCATGTAAATACAAGTCAGCTCTCCTCTGCATGCTGATAGTCTGAACGAATGAAGGCTGAGCAAAAACACGCTGAGGGGAGACTAAGCACACGAGATCACCCACAGTGAGAAACAAACACCCAAAGCTGCCAAGGCCACAAGGAGCAGGGGCAGCTCACTGTGCCCTGGTCTGCACCATGCGACCGCGACTCAGGTACCGCAGCTCCAGAGCCTGGCTCCCCTGCCACGGGATCCATCCATTTTTCAGAGAAACAGGGACAAGTCCCTTCAATATCTACAGTCTGTCTGCCTTTGACTTAGGGATCAATTTGGAGTGAAAAGATACCCATTTCAGAGGTGCTTTTTCACCCCCTAACATTTACCACCTTATTATGCTTATTAAACTGACAGAAATTACTCTTCAGCTGGTCCATTCAAGTGTAACTTCTACAGAGATTTAGACAAGCGATTTCCTAGACCTTTATGAACCAGCTGAGCAAGAACAAGTCATCCTGCAAACAATTTGATTTCTCGGCACAACAGAAACAACAAGTTATTAAAACTTCCACATTGTTTTGGATCGCATCTTTCGCCAGCACCAGTTCCTTCGGCTGTTCAAGACATTTCAAATTTCATTTTATTCCAAGCAAAAAAAGAGCTGCATTTCCACAGACTCCCCAGTGAATTCAGCAACAGCTCACAGCGCAAAGCTTGTTCTTTGGGCACAAAATGCAGGAGAAGGTAACAATTTGCACTAGTTTTCACCAACATCCCCCCAGTCTGTGCACACCCACCAACATGCCCATTAATTCCAGTGCAAAATCCTTTCATCCCTCCAGCTCCACTCGAGTGCCAGAATGCTGGGCTCTTCCCAGGAAGAGCAGCAGATGACCAGGCTTAAAATAGCTCACTAATCCTTATTTATTTACCACAAGATAATTTCTGCTACTCCCCACTTCAGGACATTTATCATACACAACAGGGAGAGGATGGAGTGGTGGTGCCACTTGCTTACCCCTCTGCACAGCAAACCCCAGCCCTGCCAGCCCCCTCCTTGTCCTCAGCAGCCCCGACGACCACAGTGGCCACCACCAAGTCATGCCAAGGACACTTCAAAGGGGCAGCTACCAGAGCAGTGACATTTTCCTTCTAGAAATCTCCACAGCAGAACACCCAGAAGATTACACTCCATTTTAAGGCTGTTATTTGCACGTACCACAATGTTCTTAAACTGCTCAACATCTCCTACCCTCTAGAGACACAGCCCTGTTCCACTGATGCAAGAGCTCCCTGCACATAGCCTTACACTCCCCGAGGAATTGGTAACTCCAGGAGTTCATGAAAATGCTGGACTCAAATTGGCAACACAGCTCCTTACCCATGGGCACTTACTCTCTTTTCCTGCCCTGGCAGCCCTGCACATGGACCCAAAGCAGTCTGATTTCTGTGGGGTTCAGTGCATGGGTAGGAGGGAGAGGAAGAAACAGCAGATGATGAATACAAGGGGTAGTGCATAAAATTCATTCCTGCAAAGAACTGTTCAGGAAACACTGAAACCATATTTAAAGGGAGCTCTCACTAAGGGCAATCTCCCCCAGCTCAAACAGTAACAAGAGACAGAGACCTGTCCAACCTCAACAGAAAAAAGTCCCCCAAAAAAGACAGCTTTATCTAGCCTGTGACACACACCTTCCAAAGTCACAGTCCATATATATCATGTTGTGCTAACATACTTGAAAACTTGAGATCCAATTACCAAAGAGAGCCTGGAGGAGAGAGTCATCTTATAATCGTGCCTCTGAAATTCTCCCAGAGTGATTTAAAAGCTACATCGGTGGTTTTGCTATAAACCCTCTGCTTACAAAGCTCTACATATTCCTATGTAGCAACACAATTTGCCTCCAAGTATTTTCTTCATTCCGTGTCTGAGTGTCCCCCCCTTTCCCCAAAGATGTCCGAAGGGAACGGTGTTAATCTCCTCTCTATCCTGCTTTAATCTTCGCCCTCGCCGAGCAACAACGCGCTGCGCTTCTCCTGCTGAAGCAGCAATACCTGGAGCTACAGATTCACTGATGGAATGTGTACGTTCTGTTAAAAGATTATATGGAACGATTAAGAGAATAAGACCTTTAAATCAAAGGAGGAGCTGTTAATGCAGACAGAGCCCCAAAACCTCGGCGTGGGAGTCACTTTGAGTACTGCTGCCTGCTAGGTTAATGAGGAAAGTCTCTTTCGGAGCCACTTTCAGGCCAGACACTGAGCGAGGAGCAGGAAGAACAGTCCCCAGCTATGGTACAGCAGAAAGCAGCAGTCGTGCACCATGACCCTACAGGTAGGTTCTCTTAACAACACAAGTCTTCATTTTGAGCAGTCGGCTGCTAGAAAATGAAGGTCAGAAACGAAGAGTTAAGTGACAAAGGAGAAAATATGCTGGTTTTACATGCCCAGGAAAATCCTCCTCCATCCATGCTCCAATGGTGGCTACAGGCAAGAAGCAGGAGCAATTTAAGCAGGTCCTGCCTCATCCCTACTAAAAGTCAGTGTAAAGACCTACAACAGAGACATCACCCTGCCTGCCAACCCCCCCCTGCCCAGGCAGGGATCCCCAGGGCTTCCACCTCTCCCACCAGCAGGCACCAAGGACAGGCATCCTCCTCTGCTCCACCACCTGCATCCAGGAGAAGCCATGTGCCAGGGACTCGTCTGCACGAGAGCTAAGGAAACACCGTCTCTCTCAGCAGGGAGCCCTATTCCAGCTGAACAACACCCACTGCTCAACAGCCAGACAAAATTCTCCTGCACACCCATTTGACCGGAGCCCGCGCTGGCCGGTCCCTGACAAGGAACCGCTCACAGTTTCTCAGGACTCTGCACAGTAAAAAAATGAGAGTATCAAAAAAATTAATCTGCCTAGAGAAGAGGAGCTGCTGTCAAGCCGACCTAGATTCTCCCCAGCACGGTGAAAATGCTTCACGTGGCAAGCAGGGGTTTGGCTCTGCTTTGATCCTGCTGCACCCATCCTGAAAAAGCTGCCTGGCTCCAAAGGGCCCCATAAAACCCAGAGCACCCTCCACAGAGCCAATGCTCATCTGATGACAGGCACGCATGGGTTTGATGTTTGTCAACCAGCTTTCCACCCAACGCCACAGAGCCCAGTCAGGCTGTCATCGGGAAACGATAACGAGGAACGTCATCGCTCAGGATCTCAGCTCCAAGCAACACCACCAAGCTCTCCAGAAGCCTCTCCCAAGGAAGACAGGAGAAATGATCGAGGCACGAGTGCTTTTAAAGAGCTGCTGACTCCTAAAGCAACATGGCTTACTCTCTGGTTAAACAGAGCTCATGCAATACCTACCTCAAGTCAGCTAAAAAGAGCATTTCATTATATACAGACTGGGAAAGGCAAGAGAAGCAGCTCTCAGGAGCTTCCTGGCTTCTACTGAGCTCCTCATATCATAAACTACAACCATGTTATAGCTAATGCAAATAAAGATACCAAAGAGACAAGTAATGGGAGCACAGACATCTCTAATCATGCTTTCAAGCAAAATACCTTAGAATGTGGATCCAAAGCAAACCAAGCTGCAGCAATGCTTCTCCAGAGACAGTATTTCAGGTCTTCATTAAAACAAAACCAGTTAGAAGTAGCTGACCACTTCATAATCTAACTCCACAGAGTGATGCAGGGTCTCTGTGTGTCCAACATCAACCTCCCTGCATCAATGGATTATCTGTGGCATAAAAAGCCCCCGACCTGCAGCAGCCCTGCAGAGGACCCGATTAACACCAATCCCAGCAGCGCTCCTGAAAACGAGCCATCGAATCTGCAGCATCCAGCATCGCTCTCTGCTTGAGGAAAGCACAGAAAACAGTCCTGGCCATTCCTCTCCAAAGCTCAACCAGTCACTGAAGAACACCTGAGCAAACCCAAGCATGGAGCCCAAGGCAGCAGAGCTTTGCCAGCCGTGCAGGACGGGTGAGATGCTATGGAGCACTGCAAATATTGCAGAGAGAGGTGGCCATCCACGTGCCTCCAGCCTGCACAGAGGAGAGAAAGCTCATCACAGCTGAGCCACAAACCAGAGCCAGCCACTTTCCCCTGCCCCGGTCTGACCCAGCAGCGCGATTTCGACACCTTTCAATGGCAGCAGGGCAGCCACTGACCCCAAGCCACCCTGTGCCATCCCAGGGCAGAGGGCTGTGGAACAGCTTCCCAGAAAGCCATCACACCTCCTGGAGGTCTCAGATCCCTCAGCGTCACAGGCGAGGCGTTGTTGCAACACGGGGCTGCTCTTGATGCCATCAGGGACCCACGCTCCTCTTCCCGGCTACAAACCAAGGGCCAGGAGAGTACTTACTTTAACATGCTGGCCCAGAGGCTGCTCAAAGGAAGGTGTCTCTCTAGCCCTATTCCAGCAGAGCCCTGCTTTGCTGCAACCCAACAGCTTAGCATCACTCATGTTTAGAGGCGTTGAGCGAGGGAAGCTGCCAGGCAGCCTCATTGGAAAACAGAAAAGCAGCAACAAGCAGCTCCTCATGCTTGATCCGATTACTCTGATCTCTCCTCTGATGCTGCAGACTCACACGCGTACTTCCATTACTGCACAGGGGGAGCAGGGGAGGGAGGGGAGTGTCACTTGGCTGCTTGATATTTCTTTCTTCCCTGTCACCCTTCAGAGAAGGGCTGTACACTGCAAAGCGCTGGAAGAAAGCGAGCAAGGGGTCTGGGATGCAGCCACCTCCCAGGCAGAGATACCACGTGGGCTTGTGATACCAACAGCCCCCATCTGGCCACCACTCTGAAACCCCTCTGCTGCTCACCAAGTCTTGACTTGGTCTTGTGCTGTCTGTGAAAAGCTCATATCTATAAATGGCCCCTGCATCAGATTTGGGGATGTCTCAGGTCCAAGCTCACAAGAGTCATCACGTTTTGGATTAGCAGTTGAGCATATCTCTGTGGATGGAAGAGCAGCACTGCCAGAGTGCACCCCAGAGAAGGCTGGCTCGAGAGACCTGCCAACAGCCCAGGGAACACAGTAACATTTCCATTTGGGAAGCCGACCTTTGCGGATATATAAATCAGGCTCGGGCACTTACTAACACTGCTAAAAAGGGACACAACAAGATCCAAGAGGTTCATTTGCAGCCGTAACCTAAAACTGGGGGTTTTTTATACACCTAACACTTGTCAAGCCCAAGAGCCACTTCAGGAAGCCACATCATCCCCATGGGCATCCTTGGCTCGGACACTCACATCTCCCCTGCTCGACAGGTCGAGACCACCATCCCCCACCATCACCATCACCCAGCCAAGGACTCCGGAAAACCCAACACAGCGCCGCAGTTTTGCCATCCTGCTGAAGGATCAAAGCCAGCAACGTAACTGCTCAGGGCAAACTTCACAGCCGGCCTTGGCAGAGGAAGCAAGTTTCTAACACAGCAATTTCCTGCTGCCGAGTGTACACCGGGGTTTTGAAAACTGCTCCCCATCACGCACTGCCAAAAGCCTATTTTCTGATCGGGATTCACGCTCACATGGCACTGCTAAGAAGAGAGGAGGGGTCCACACGGACTGAGGTGGACCCACAAAAACTGGCAGCACTATTTCAGAGGGGGAAAAATCCCAAACCAGTAAGTCAAAGCCATCATGAACCTGCCAGAATGCAGCACCTCTACGTGCGACTGCCAGCAAATGGACAGCACCGAGAAGCTGCCAGCTTTTCCAGCAACAAAAATATACCCAAAAATCAAGACTGAAGAGATGTGCTGAAGTATCACTTTGATCCTTTATAATGGCATCTTAATGGGGTCTAAAGTCTTCTAATAGATTCACCTTGAGAATTCAGTAAGGTCAGAATGTTTTTAATACTCGAGTTTTTAAACCACAGAAGAACTTAATCAATTAAAACCAAACCACAGGGTAAAAATAGCAGCCTGGCCCAACCCTAAAAAGGGACACTGCTGATGTAAAATAACCAGGCACAGAGGCCAACAAAAGCTCCTGGTAGAATCCAGTTGAGTGCTTTAAATACAACAAGAAGGCCAACGACCACAGCACAGGCGAATGTGTGGTGAGAGTTCAGCACCAGTTATGAGAACCACTGCTGCTCCCCATGGATTCCTACCCCTCACTAGAACACATTTGGCACTGGTGAATCAGATCCACCTGAAAGTCAGGTTTTCAGGAGTCCAACACAGCACCATCCAGCACCATTTCTGGGTCTCCCTAACAATGTCACAGAAAGACTTAAGACCAGAACCTGATGTTGCACCAGTTCAACAGGTAACGAGTATACCCAGAAAAACTGTTATTGTGGCCAAAAAGGCTGAGAGGAGCCAGGCAGATATGGGCCAAGGTCAGCAGTTGAGCCAGCCCACACCCACGGGACTCGCAGCTGGGGCTCTTTGTGCGCTTGCAAATTAAAAACTGGTGTATCTAAATTCAGCCTGGGGTCCAACCACCAACTCCAGCTCATCTCGGAGCCATGTGGGCCAACCACCACACTGCAACGTGTGCCCCAGCCGAGGAGATCCCACTTCAATGTTAACTGTGCATCAATTAACAACGTTTTGATTGAAGCCTTGTGGTATTTGCTTTCAAAATGCCTGCCACACACACAAAAAAATCCCCCTTTCCAGCAGCAACGCTGCCCTCGAAGCAGAGCACATCAGAGTGCCCAAGCCCACGCTGGACAGCCTTCAAAGGGTTGTGTGGTGGAGCTCCCCACAAGCCACCACAGCAGCTGCTGGCTGCAGCGTGCAATTACCTCCCCGGGAAAGCAACTGATTTACGAGACTTAAACAAGTACATACCACTGGCAATTACAACATTCCACCTCAGGTCTCTCTTTCATTGCAGGTTTCCAAACCACATCTCTTTATTTAGAGCTGGTGGGTTTGCACCACTGGAGAAGAGCAGCACACAACATTCCCCTGAGAAAAAAACACAACTTCCCCCCACCCCAGTTTCTCAGAAGATATACAGATGGAGCGTCCAGCTTTGCTTGGGCTCTTAAACCACCACAGAAGTATTTACAGACTGGCTGGGTTCCAGCTCCGGCAGAGGCTGCAGCCTCTGGAGCCTGTGGAAGCCCCGGCTCCCCCACCATGGAAGGCAGACAAGCTTTGGGGCTACAGGGAGCCCCTACACTCAGGACAAAAGCACTGCCAGGTGCTCCTCAAACACCAAGAAAGGTAAAGGTTGTCAAACCCCTTTTTCAAATCATGGCAATAATTCCTAGAAAAGCAGGCATCACACAGAAACATCCAGAAAAATCTGCCTACATGTGATATCTGGAAGCATTATTTTTCTTTTTTTTTTTATGTTGCACACACACTCACAAGAGCATTTAAAGGGTCCTTCTACACACAAGGCAAGTTCAGGCTGACGCAAGCGTTTTATTCCAGATGGCCTCGGGCGGGCGCGGGGTTAAAGAGCTGACCCATTTTCAGTCCAGCCATAGGGCAGGGGCCACAGCCATGTGCCATCGCCCCGCCGAATGCACCCTCGGTGCTGGCACGGCTGGGGGGCAGCAGCCAAGCCACCGGGCTGACCAAGCTAGAGCTGCGTGGTTACAACGCCGCCTTTATTTACACACCCAGGAATGGCAAACAAAGAGCACGGCAACGCAGCATCAGCGCGGCAGCTGCCGACGAGGCCGGGGCTCCCTGGAGGAGGGTAGCTCTTCTCCAGCCTCCTGTCTGCAAAACCACCTCCACGACACCAGCAGCAGCTGCCCGTGCCAAGGAGCATCCCAACGCCCAGGGAAGGTCGACGGTGTCCATCCAGCTCAAGGTCCTGGCTGCTGCACTCTCCTCTGCGCCGAGCGAGCATGGAGCAGAGCTGTTTCCCAGTCTTCCCAGCCTTGGGAGCCACGGGAGCCTCCTTGGCAGCGGTTTCCCAGCCAGATTGTCAAGCTTATAAACCTGTGCTCAAGTGCCTACACGCAAGACAAATGAGCTCAAGCTGCATCCCAGATGGATCGCTTTATTTACCAGCCCCTTCCTTGCAACGTTCCTCCGGTGTTTGTATTGTGTGTAGAACACAACCGCGCGTTCTCCAACGGCACAGCTCAGCCAAGCCCGGGCGAAGCTGCTGCGGAGCAGAAGACTCGCCTCACTTCTGTACAAAGGCTCCTCAGAAACGCACTCCGTGTTCACCACAGGGCCCAGATGCCCCCGAGAGGGTCCCTTTGGTACCTGTCACACACGGGGCGCACTCAGCCTCAGTGAACACAGATGCAAACGCCCCTCGCCCAGCCTGTCACACCTTAGTGCCGCAGCCGGGCTGCAGCTCGACGCCGGCTCCACGCGCCTCCCACGGCTTCAGCCAAGGAGTTGTTCTCTCCCAGCTGCCGTCCGAAGCTGCTCTGCATGGTCAGATGGACGCTGTGTTCCACCCAGTGCTGGCTGCCCCTCGCTATCAGCTGAAATCCTTCAAGCCCCTGCTTCGCAGGAGTGTTGCAAAGTTTAATCAACTGTAAAGCATCAAAAGCAGAGAAATGTACAGCAGAAATGTACATATTCATCTCGAGTTACCAGCTCAGTTTAAACCGAGTCTGAGCATCCCCTACTGCTGTTCCAATCCCTCCCCAGCTCCACGCAGGCAGCCAGGGCACGGTGACACACTCAGACACACGCCGTGGATCCCGGGATGCCAGCGCAGCGGCGACACGGCACCCGCACCATCGTGCCTC
>JANHGL010003199.1:0-19807 GCA_024611195.1 Ceyx melanurus | reverse complement strand
GCCGTTGTGTCTGACACCGCCGTTGTGTCTGACACCGCCGTTGTGTCTGACACCGCCGTTGTGTCTGACACCGCCGTTGTGTCTGACACCGCCGTACCGTTTCAGAGGTGTGGGGCTGGCGTTGTGCCAGCGGCTGCTGGAGGAGGATGGCCGCATCCATCTTTGTATCGCCTGCCGCAACGCCCAGAAGAGCGAAGACACCCGAGACCTCATCTTGGCCACCTACCCCTCTGCTCAGGTCTCCACCGTGGAGGTAGACCTGGGTAACCTGGCTTCTGTCCTGCGCGTCGCCCGTGAGCTCCGCTGCAGGTATTGGATCTCCGTCCTTCACTCTATCGGATCCTCCCGCCCCCGTACCCAGCCTCGCCTGGCCACCCTCTGCCTCTCACCCTTGTGATCTTCCCCATGCAGGTTTCAGCGTCTGGACTTTGTCTACCTCAATGCTGGGATCATGCCTAACCCACACGTGAACTTCAAGGCACTCTGTCAGGGTCTCCTAACCGGGTAGGAGATGGTGAGGGGTTGGGGAGGCCTGGTCTGTGTCTTGCAGGGAGCATGGGAAGCTGGCCACATCATGGCCAAGATATGCCCTTGAGTCCAGGGCTGAAGACTCTATCCCCCTTCTCCAGTGTCATATGGAGCACATCCCCATGGGATACATGGCCTTGTGTGGGGTAGGCTTGACATCTGGCTGAAGTGCTGAGGTGCTCCAAGACACCTTGTGGTGCTTCTCAGCCCTGTTGTGGGGCCAGCCACATGCCAAGTTAGGGTGAGGGTTTGTGCAAAATCTGTGGCACCTGAGGCTTGAGTGAAAATCAGTGGTGTACTGCTGGGGAGGGGAAGTTTGCTATTACTGGGTCTCCTTACTGTTTTGGTTCCGCTGTAGGTTTTTGTAGTTGCTCTCAGCTGTAGATCACAGTATTTTGTGAAGCTAATAGTTGATGCTCATTCTATAAGCATCATTATTCTATGAGCAACATGAGGAAGCTGAGCCAGTGAGCAAAGTGACTTGTGCTGAGTCTAAACACCCAGGATGTTGAACTTAGCTGCTAAACTGCTTTCCTTACCTGAATTAGGTATGGCCTTAGGGCTTACTTCAGACTGGAGCTTGATTTTGTAATCTGACTGTGAAACAAAGGAATAAGACTTATCTGGTCCAGTCATTATTGAGATGCTTATAACTAAAAGGACTGGGATACTACATAAACCTTTTTCAGCCATTTTTTAATGGATTAATGGAGCCCTTGCAGGTGAAACTGGAGAATCTGTGTGGAGTCTTTGAGGTGGGGGGCGCTACCAAAGGACTGAAATGAAGGAGAAGCAGATGTTTCCCAATAGTGTTTCCTTCTAACTCCTGTCCTTGGCTTCCAGGAGGTTGCTTCACATGCTGACCACTGCAGAAGGGATAATGACCCAGACGGATAGGCTTAATGGAGATGGACTGCAGGAGGTGTTTGCTACCAACCTCTTTGGACACTTTATCCTGGTGAGGCTGTGTGTGAAGATGGAGTCCTTGGTCTGGTGGTTGATGTGGGTAGAAATGGTTACAGGTGTAACTGCTCTGTTTTGCAGGTTCAGATGCCGATGCAGGCTGCAGCCTGACAGATAAGGAATGATAGGGCGAAGGTTTTGGGCTTTGTTAAAATAGCAATGAATGGTGATAGTCGTTGCATGGATGAATATAATCTCAAAGTTACTCTAGCTAGGCAATGCATAGAGGTTAATCTTATGTAAGATGTCCTTGTCTAAGGCAAATACCACGACTTGGCTGTATTAAACTCTGAGGTGCTTGTAAATGCTTCTGATGGACCTTGGGCTTGAAGTTATACCTGAACAGTGGCTGCGTCTGGCTAATCTAGCTAAGATTGGCCAAGACTAGGAAAGATGATATAAGCTTTTGGCTCTTAACTGCAAAGTTATACTGCAAGACTTTAAATATGCTGTTAAATGAGTTGATTATTTTGCAGGTTCGTCAGCTTGAGTCTCTACTCTGTGGTAATGAAAAGCCCTCGCGACTCATCTGGACATCTTCCAGCAATGCCAGGGAGTCTGCCTTTAGCCTTTCTGACTATCAGCATGCCAAGGGGCAGGAATCATACAGTTCCTCCAAATATGCTACTGACCTGACAAGTGTGGTTCTGAACAGGAAATTTAATGAGCAGGTGATGATGGTGTTTGCATGCTTGAAGAAGCCTAATAGGCTCCTACTATTTATAATTATCATTACATTGTTGTTACCTAGTTGTACTCATTCATGGCAATCTGATACGTTCCTCAGTGCACATGTGAGAACTAAACGTGGCTGGGGTTGAACTGGTGGCACAGGTGGTAGATAATCTGCCAGAGAGATGGTTTCTGGGGTTCCTGTCAGAAAAAACTTCTGAAAGCAGAGGGTTTTATGAACAGTCTCTACCTTGCAAGCTCTAGTTGTCTGTTTAGACCAAAGAATTTGTCTGAAAGACCAAAGAGCTGCTGCTCTATTCAGGTGTACCTGCCTATCAGAACAGGGCTGTCCAGGCAGCTTTGCCTGCAAGAACTTGAGGCAAAGGCATTGCTATCTTTCCTGATGGCTCCATGCTGCTATTCAGGTTTGTCCCAATAAGATGTATGAGTAACGTGCCTTCCTAGGGGATTGCTGGATTTTGTTGGCAAGATGCAGCCATAATCCAGTAGTGATTGCACTACTGGTTTAGTCCTAGAAGACTGAACTCATCCCTTAAAGGTAAGGTGGCTTTTGTTCTGAGTGGGCTGTAATTTGTGGGATGATTGCTGTTGAGCTGCTGTAGACTGAAAGATGAGGTGGTGATGTGTTGGGAGGTTGCACCTTCTGTCTCTTGAGCTTGCAGTGTGCACAGGTTTAACATGAACATCTCCGATTTGGACTCCTCAAAAATCACTACATCTCTGTGGCTACATGCTCTGGCAACTTTGGAGAAGAGAGCATCTCTTCTCCAAACGACTCTCTACTCACCTTCATTTTATTGCTTATAAGTACTAGGAGGGAAGGAGTATGATTCATTCTTAAACTAAATTATGTATTTGCATACTGACTCTTTTTTTTCTGCAGGGTCTGTATTCCAGTGTTGTTTGTCCTGGTCTTGTTATGTCTAACATGACCTACAGAATTTTGCCAATTTTTCTTTGGAAGCTGCTAATGCCCATCATGTGGTTGGTAAGTGGATCTCCTGTCTGGTTTTGGATTGAGTTGGCCCTGCTGTGATGTACTTCACTGCAAGTGATGTGTAGTGTGCTTCTGGCTCTTTGCTGCTCATGCTGTTCTACAGGATTGGGCAGGCTGGCCCTTCTACAAACCTTCTCTTTGGTGCCACAAGGCCCTGATTTCCAAGAGGAATTTGAAGGCTTGGTGCTGGGTGTTGCTGTACATAGAGACAGAGTTCAGCTCTTCAGCCATAGCAGCATTCATCAAAGCTCCTATTGGAAGGTTTGCCAGCCTGTTGTGGGGTTGTGAAGCCTGTCATTTATGGTGGCAGCAAAGCTCAGGACTAAAGTTTGCCCTTGTGCTTTGAAATGCTCTTTGTTTCTGTAAGAGACTGTTTATGTTCTTCTTTCCATTCCTCTAGAAAGCAGTGTCTTCTGCTCTCTTCTTTCCATCTGTTTGAAAATCAAAGCCTGCTGCTCTCTATTGCCTCTTCCCTTCCTTCTCAAAAGCTTTTCTTGCCTTTCTTCCTCTTGGCTTCAGCTTTTCATGTTCACTACAATTCTGTCCCTGAAGGCTGCCTGTTCTGAGCTATGATGCTATTGCTGCAAGACTGGCATTTGTGCTTAATCTGCTTCATCTGCCAGTAGTTGATCCTGAGGGATTCTGTTTCTCCTGGCAGTGAGAAGAGAAGCAACACCTTCTTAGTTGTCCTCAATACTGGTAGTGTTCTTCTGCCTTCTGACATATGTGCTGTTGAGACATTCAAGAGGTGCCTGCAAGGCATAAGTGTGGCCTCCTGCCTCTTGCTTTTGAGCTCTGTGGGGAGCATGGAGTAAGGGTTGCTGATCTGATGGTGATAAAGGGATCCTTTAATCTCAAGTGCAGTGTTACCTGTATGCAGCTTTAAGAAGCATTTCTACCTCTGGTAGATTACCTGGTGTGGCTGGGCTGTAGAGGGCTTGCCAAAGAAACCTTGGGCCGTAATGCAGATTCTGTCTTCTACTTTTCCCCGCAGATCCGTTTTTTTGCCAAAACTTATACTCTGACACCGTATAATGGAGCAGAAGCTCATGTAAGTAGTTCACAACTCGGTTTTAAGTTTCCTTCCTTCTGGGTAGTTCTTCCAGATGCCTGATGGCTTAAACAAAATGTCTCTAGCAGGCCTGGTGGGTGGGTGCTGCAGTTATCCCTTGAACATCTTGGGAATGAGGGTTGGGGGACCAACTGTGGCCAGGGCTGATCTGCCAGGTGATGCTTTATGACCTTCCTCAGAAGTCAATAAAATAAATTATTTTAGAAAAAATGCTATTCCTTCCATCTTGGTTAGGGAAAATTCTGCTCTCCCTCTTGTCAGGCAAGTAGCCACAGACATGCAGGCACAGGATGAAGGTGGGTAAATCAGCACCCATCAGGAACAGTGAGCAAGTTTAGCTGCTAGTGGCTTAGCATGGGGACAGAGCTATATGGTTTACTGCTGGCTCAGGTTGGTCACAGATGAGGGGAGCCAGCTCAGAATGTATTCTGCAGATATAATTTCCCCTGCTTGGCAGAAGCACCTGTGTTGTGTCCATTGGCAGTTTGGTCCTTGACTGCAGGCTTGGTTGGGACAGTGTGTGCTAAACTTGTACATGTTTGTTATGTTCTTCCTAGGTGTGGCTGTTCAAACAGAAGCCAGAGCACCTGGATGCACTTGTCAAATACCACAGCTGTACTTCTGGACTGGGGAAGAACTATGTGGAGCCTAGAAAGGTAAATAGAGCAGCAGCCTCTTGCTGCAGAGCAGTTGGCTAGGGGTCTGCCATCTGCCTTGCATGGAAGGATTGGTGCCAAGTGTGTCCTGTGGTTGGAATGGAAACAAGATGCCTGTAGAATGCAGCAAAGAGGGATGTGGGCTTTTCTGTGAGATACTCTGAAGTAACTCCTGACTCAGGCTGGAGTCTGGAAGACAGTGAAGAGGATTGTTAGAACTGGATGAGTATGTAATTGTTTCCCTAAAATATGTTCTAGCTTGTGCCCTGGTAATATATGCCTTTAGTTGCTTCTTTGTGAATGTAGACGCTCTGGAGACTCACCTCTCCTATCCCTGGGACTCGGTGTCCTTGCTAGTTGTCACTAAATGATGGTCTTACAGTTTTGTTCTTATTTTCTTCTAGATTGTTGTGGATGAAGAAACTGCTGAGAAATTTTACCAAAAGCTAATGGAACTGGAGAATCAGACTCTAGAGAGATACAGTGATCTTCTAGATTAAGTAAAACCAGTCTCAGTGGGATAACAGTCTCATATCAGTAACGTGGGCTTTCTTCATTCTGGAGCTGCTGCTGTTGTGCAGGCACATGGCTTCAGACACCACCTCCTTTCTCGACAGAAGGTGAACAGTTCCTGAAAATGGAAATGTGAAAACTGAAGAGAAATGCTTAGTCTTTCTGGTATGGGATTTTCTAGCATAAACTTGGAGACCTCAAGTAGGTGGAGACTGTCTTAATCCAGTTGCAAGTTGGTGTCTTGCAAAAGCATGGCTGAACAGGAACAGCCTCAACATGTGGCTTAAATCTGGCTCAGTGAAGGAAAGGCAACAGTCTGGGGTGCTTCCCTGCTTCTTGGCTCTACCAGTCTTTCTGAGTGGCTTGGATGCATTCATTACCTGTAGCTGATCCTGGAGTACTTGAAAGCACATGTTCTGAAGAGCTGATCTTACACTTGTACACCAAAGGTGGTGCTGGCTTTCCAAACACACTTGACAAGATTGAACCTTACTGGAAGTCAGGCTCTGCACAGCATCTAAAGCCAAGTTCCTGAAGAGCTGGCATGAGAAGCACACCACTTGCCTCAATTGAGAAGATAGATGTCTTGTTGCCACGTGGCAATGGGATCATAAATGTTCTAAAAACAACTTGTTGGGAAGACTGAAGCTGTTGAAGCTAACCTGGGCTCATGGCTATTCTGCTCTATTAGTAACAAGAGTGAGAGGTTACCATGTTGTTTTATCTATTTAACTCTTTTATATAAAAATCTACTGTACCAAGTATTCTTCCTATTGTCTACCTGTGGAATTTCACCAAGTACCTGGTTTACTTCAAATGCTGCAATGAATAAATGACTGGAACTGGCCTGTCTGCTGTAGTGGTGGTTTTACTCCAATAGCAGTCTGCTTTTGACTCGGAAGACTGGAAGGAAGTTTGGTTTGGCTTGTATGGGTTTGGCTTGTACAATGAGCCTGTGCATATTTGGGAAGTGTGGGGTCCTGCCACAGGAAAAGCTGTTAACAATCTCTTTGGGCTTACTTCTCTTGTTCCCTCTAGTTAATGAAAGACATGAGTGACTTCTGAAGACTTCAGTTGACCACCTGTGGTATGTCTATTTCCCAGCCTTGGGCACCTGGGAAATGTAGATTTCTCTGATGCTTGCTCACCCTGATGCATCACATGATTACTAATTTAAAGTTCCCTAGTTAGGGAGTATGACAGTGTGCCCAGGCACTTCCCTGGGGCCTGGCAGGAGACAGGTGAGGTTAGCAGGGAGGCTCTGCTCTTCTGCCTGTCTACTGGGGAGCCTCCCTGAGCTCTGGAGATGTGGCTGTGCTGCCCAGGCTGGTGCCTCCAGCAGGAGTGCTCACAGGGAGGGTTAGCTCAGGGTCTGTGTAACAAACTGCAGAAACACAGAGCTGGTATCAGAGAGAGGTCAGGCCCTGCAAAGGTTCTTCATTAAGTTGACTTGTAGGGACACAGACTTCAAGCATCTTGCTTTTATTATTTTCCTTCTTCCCACTCTCTGGTGTTTTTTAGCATCACTGCACTGTAGAGTGGTATGGTGTCTGCAGCAGACATAGCTCAGTCTTGAGTTTGAGCTGAGCAGCACCCCTCAGCTCAGCCCTCCTTTGAGTACTTGAGCTATCAGTGCTGGCGTGGATGGGAATATGCTGTATACTGGTTTGGCCTGACACTAGAATACAATTAGTTGGCTGTGTGGGGTTGTGTTTCCCTTGGCTATGGCTGTAGTTGTATCAAAGTTGTGTAGCAGATTGGGCTGTGCTGATGCAGACCTCTATTTGAATGCACTAAAGTCTGCTACCACTAGCTCTAGATGCTGTGGCTCTTCTCATCTGTGTCCTGATCACCCCTGGGGCCAGGGCTTTCCCTTCCTGATGATGATCCTTCTCCACAGGGAAGGAGTCAGGGGCTGGCTATCTCTTCAACTTGGTGCATTTGATCCCCACAACATCCTACAGTATTTGGCTCCTTGTTCTGGAGGGTTATTAAGCATGTATGGTTTTTTTGACCCAGTTTTTAGATAAGCATCATAAACTGTGCTATACTGCCCTGGGCTGTAGTATGTATTATTCACCTCCTCCATCTTTCACATTCCCCATCTAACCCCAAAGCCAGAGGCAGTCAGTCAATCCTTGTCTCTGTTCTGAATGCTCTCTGGTATACCCCTGCCTCAGTTTCTCCTTGGGGTGAAATAATGAAACAAATGTTACTCAAAGCAGAGTCTGACACAATGCTTCATTAAATGAGAACAGCTTAATGGCAGAGGGGAGGCACAGGGCCCTTATGCTGAGCTGAAAACACAGGGTGATTTAAAGCCTGGAATAAAGTGACAAATATCTAGGGTGGGCAGAGATTGGTGGCTGTAAGTAGGACCTTAAGTTTTGTGCTTCAAGTGTGTGCCTGAAGGCTGAATTGTGCAATTATCAGGTGAAGTTGTGCCTGATGGGATGGAGTGAGTGCTTTTAGCCTAGGGAATGTGCAGAAGCTAGTGAGGAGGCATTATATGCCGCCACCACCAGCCATTGATTTATCCATGATACTGCTGTCAATTAGAGCTATGAATGGGTTTCCAGGCTTATCTTAAAAGTGCTTTGTAACTCTCCCTTAAGGATTTGCAGTTTAGAGCTAGAGGAAAAGTACGTTTCTGTTCTGTTGTGTCTGAGCTCAGCCTGTTGCATGCTTTAGTTTCACCTGCTTAGTTTCTGTGAAAGGAGCTGGTGCACTGCAATGTGTTATATCCTGGGAGATGCAAGTGTGGCTTTTGGGAGTTTTGGAAGATGATCTGCAGTGTGTGGCTGGGTGCATGTAAAGTGGCCTCTGGAGATCACTACCTCAGCTTCCTGGTCAGAGTTACCTGAACAAGTTACAAAAGGTGCTAAAACACAAGCTGAGCCCTGGAGAAAGGGGATAAAATGTGTGGTTTCCCATGAGTTTGGTGCTGCATTAACCTGGAGATGCCCAATCAGCCCAGGTATCGCTAGAGGACTACAGTTGGAGAAGCTACTCTAGTGTCCTGCAGTGCTTTTCAAAGGATCCTACTGCTCTAGGGTTTCTGTCCACTTTTGTGACCCCATGTTGTCCATGCCTTTCTGTAGAAAGAAACTTGGCTGTGCTCAACCTCACTTTCTATTCATTTCCTCCATTTTGTGAGATATTGCACATCTTCGCATCCAAAGGATGGGACTGCTCTATGTGATGGAAACCAAAATCACCTCTCAAGTTTTGTCCTTTGTTCTGAAAGCACAGGTAGGAACTGTGCCCTGATATAGAGACTGCTTAAAGGGCAAGATGTAGCTCAGTTGTTTGTTGCCCTCTGTGAACTTCACCTGGTGAATCTAGTCCAAGGGGTGCTGTGCAGCCTGGTTTAGCCGGTGACTGTGATCAGAGCTGGCTGAGGCTCTGGAGCTGCTGTGCTGCAGGGAGGGATGGCTCCTCAAGCCCTGCTCTTGTCTAATGGCTGCCTACATTTGGAGCTTCATCCACCTGCTAATCTGTTTTGACCAGTAGGTACATTCAGGTATGAAAACAGTCATGGAGAAAGAGCAACTGTGTCAAGGAGAGAAGGTAAATATATGCATCTGTCAACCTCTTTTCAATGTACTCCCATCTGCTTGTCTTCTCTTGCTAAGGTAACAGAGACACCCCTGATGCCATTGCATGAATTGGGTGCCTCCTTTGTGATCATGCACTTCAGGTTTTTGAGCCCTTTATACAATGAAAACAGATCCTGTCTGGAGCCTGGGACCTTCTGGTGATATAGGTCACTGAGAAATGCCAGGCGTGGGATGAGGGTAGGGCTGGCAGTGCCAGCTGTGAGTCAGTGTTAAGACAGGAGCTTTCTGTTGGCGATCCTTGGGTATGCAGCTTTCCATAGATGTTCTAGAGCAGGTCTTGGGCATAAAAACTCATTACACTTGCTCTTTAATGTCCTTTGCAGTCAGGCTATGTGATCTAATATCATCATGCAATCCTGAACCATTAAGTCTGCCTCCATGGGCAAAAGTTGCCATACTCCAAACACAGTCCAAGTCTGCTGTTGCTTTGCAGCTCAGCTATGTAGGGCACTGATAATAGGAGTGTGGGTGGGAATTGCAGCCAAGGCCATGGCCAAGGGAGGAGAAAGCTTGAGATCACTGTGGCATGGCTCAGATCCCTGCAGCTGGGTGGTCTTTGTCTCTCCAGGAGAAGGCAATAGGATTGAAGGAAACAAGGACCAGCATGTACTTCTCTAAACAGGGGTGGATGTGGTACAGTCAGTTTGTGACAAAACATCCAGGGTTAGCCTTTGAATGACAACTTTGATGTTGAAAGTGCTTGGAGTGGAGCTGTCCAGGGGGCTGGGGGAGAGGAGAGACAGCTCTGATGAGCTGGGTGAGAAACAGGGAGTAGAAACCCATCTGGTAGTGTTGCAGGAGCATGATGATGGATCTGTCTGGCAGGGAAGAGCTAAGGGGGCTGTGGATCTGTGTGGGTTTCACTGAGAATGGCAAATCTTAGAGCCCCAGGAAGTTTTCATCTGGGAAGGAGCTCTGATGCCTTTGTCTATTCCTGCTCTGAGCAAGGATGGCCTCACAGCTGGATCAGGCAGCTCAGGGATGTGTAAATTCTGAGGTCTTCAGAGATGAAATCCCCACAGCACCATTGCGCCCTGTCCCAGGACTGCTCTCACATAACACCCCGCTTTACAGCTTCCCAGGAGAGAGTAAGGCTAAATTGCTTGAAGGGTGGGATGTTGGAAGCTTAGGGCAGATATGTGATGCATGGCCAAGGACAATTGGAAAGCCCAAAGACTGCCTGAAATGTCAGGGAGGCTTTTCAGTGTTGTTTTGCAAAACATGGAGCTGTGCCTGAAGTAGCAGCCTTGAAGAACTGGTGGTTAAGTTCAGCAACAGCTTGTGAGAAAAATCAGAATTAGTAGTAATCCCTTATCTCATCAGTAGATACTCCTGTGTAAGAAAAGAGCTTGAGAGGCTGCAGTGTTCTAAGTGACATTTCTGGCATTGTTGCTTGGTGAGAGGAGCCTGGGGAGGTTGCCCTGCTGGAATCCCTCTAGTAGATGCATGGATTTGTATCAAACCAAAGCATTAGCAGGGGAAACAACAGGGCAGGCAGATGATAACTAGGGACAGGGCTGAGAGGACAGCCATGCTTTTGGGCATCATATTCTGCTCTGGAGATCTAGGCATGTTTGCCCACAGTTCAGGTATTCCTGAGGTTCACCTCTGAAGTAGTTCCATGAGTCACCGTGGCCTAGGCCTCTCTGGGAAGCACAGAGCAAGGCAGGTGCAGCAACATCTCATATCTTTGTCATCAGAATAGATGGTGCTTCATCCGTATGAGCCAGATCTGCCAGACAGTTTGGATAAGTCATTTCCGAGCAGCAGTGCATGGAGGCTGCAGGGATGCTGCTCTATGGTCACCACCCCCACAGAGCCCAGTGATGTGCTGTGTGACCTCCAGGCACCAGTGATTTATTAATGGCCTTAAAATGCAGTAACACCACTCAGCAGTGGAGCAGATCCCCACATTGCCTGCCCACACTCTGCATGTCAGCAGCTGCCACAGCTTGGGGGGCAGAACTGCTGCATCACATCCCTGTCTTGAATTCCATTAATACCTTTCAGTGGGTTATGGCTTCCTTGGCCTTGAGCAGCTCTTGGGTAGACTTGGTCTCTTCCTGCTGTGCCTGGCTACATAATGATAGACATTTTTTTTCTGCAGAGGAACCTGTTGTTACCTTGGTCTCGACTGTGTGGATGAGTGTGGGCAGAATGTGCTAGAAAGGATCACTTGGGTCTATGTGATAGCAAAGGTGTTGGAGAACAGAAAGGGTTGGAGGCCAGCTGTGAAGATAGGTCCATCTCTGGGGTAGCTGCCAGGCAGCAGCAGAGATTAAGGTGAGTGAAGTTAGCAAGTGAAGGCCTGTGCCTGTGTTTAGGCTGGAATGAAACATGAGATCTAAGGTCAGAGAAGTTGGATTGGTGGGGCGAATGGCAATTTGGGAATTTCTCTGTCAGGCAGTGGGATTTTTCTCCAGATGTCTTATTATAGACTTGCTGGGCTCTTTATGGTCTTCTGGAAATACTGTATCATGGATGCCTCCCTTGGAGCAGGATTAGCACCATTACTAATAATTCACCTCTCTGTTCCCTGCAGGACCCCACTCTGCTGGTCATTTCTTTGGGCTCTTCTGCTTTACTTTCACACCCCGAGTCATGGGACTTTTGGATGGAGGGGTCTTATGTGCTGGCCTTGCAATTCACTCCGTCCTTGTGCCCAAATACCTCTTGTAGAGTGAGACCTCTCCAAGGGGGAAGATGTACTAGGGTAGTGTAGTACTTGGGGCGCTTGGCCATAGTGACATACACAGTGAAGCTCCCTTCTCTACATGGGTTGGGTGAGTGGGCCTCACTTTCCATAGTGGGCCTTTTGGGGACTCCTCTGCCATTTACAATTGAACTAGAATTCAACAGAAGTCCACCTGGCTTTGGGGGGACCTGGTCAGCCATGTGAGCAGTGCCTACTTTTGCTCTCACAGCAGCCACTGGGACTTAAATTTTGCCTTTCTGAAATTCAGCCCTTGGGCTGTAAACCACCTGGCAGTATGCCAACCTGACAGGCAGCTCTTGTTGGATGCCAGAGAGCTGCCTCAGTCCTGTGGGCATCAGCAGCTTCCTCCCACCCACATGATGATGTCCCTTGACACTTCCTTCATCAACAAAGCCTTTGGAAGGTTTGGTGCCTCCAGCCAGGGCTGCTAGAGTCCTGGGCATGGTGCTTAATGAGGAGGTCTTGCAAGGTGGGACATCTGCAGGGGATGTCACTCCTTGGTGTGCATGGTCATTCACTGACCATGAAGACTGAGAGATCTATACTCTGCTCTCTCTTTTCACAGACTTGAGGACAATGCTGTTGAGGTGCAAGAACAGTAATGTTGGTGAGGATATAGGAGAGATAGGTGAGCACCCAGTCAAAATGTTGGGATGGAAGCATCTTCCCAACTGTCCATTGGGTCCCCCATGAGCCCACAGCATCCTCAGTGAGGTGTGGGCACCGACTTTGGTGGAGCACACTGCTGTTATCACAGAGCACACAGAGAGTGTGTTGGGACAGGTTTGGTGACAATGGTGGTGGTTCTATCTCCGGATGTCCTGTCAGGGGTACCTCACCAGCAGGTGCTGCTGGCACGTGGTGGCTGTGGCCTGGAGAGACCTGTCCTGGCACATCCACCTTACCTGTTCCATCACCTTCCCTGAATGCTGCAGATCAGGCATACGCTCGCTGCTCACTGTCTGACAAGCTGACCTTTGTAATTAGTTGCAACAGGACTTGGCAACACTCCTTGTAACCCAGACCTCTGCTGGTAAGAGGTCATGTTTTTATCATCCCTTGCTAATCCCATTTTGTCCCCACCTTTTCCTCTTTACTGTGCCCATGTCTCCCTCTCTGAGGTGCTTAGCAGTGCCATGATTGCTACAGGACAATTGTCAGACTTTGTGGTGTTTGGCAAAGCACTGGTATGTGAGTTGTGGGTCCATTCAGTGTCTTGGACAGCAGAAGAGCTCTGCTTGGAGCAGAACAGGCATCCTAGATAGTATCCACATTTGCTTTGCCACCATTGCCAAATGCTGATCATTGGCAGTTTCTGTAGGGCTGGCTGGGGTGTGCAACTTCTGCCTGTGTTTTCCTGCCCAGTCCAGGTCCCCTGACCTCTCAGGTCCAAAAGCAAAGGTATTAACAAGAAGGACATCCCAAAGCAGGTGCCAGAGTGGCCAGGTGTTGTTCAGGAAAGCCAGGTTGGTTTCCCCAGAGCCAAAAGGACTGAAGCCAGTCAGTCCTTAGAGACTCATTTTTGTCCAAGTTTAAGGTTTTCTCAGAAAATTCTAGTTGGGTTTTCTGTCTGGGAGATCAAAATAGAAAAGCTTTGCTTCCTTGCTTTGCCCAAATGTCAGCAGTACCATGGCCCTCCCCAAGCCTCTGTGGGTTCTGCTTGTCCCTGGTTCCAGTCTTTGCAGGTCTCTGAGCATTGCTGGGTCAGCAGTGGTGACACCGGAGCTGAGAAGGGACCCAGGGGAGGTGGGAAGATGTGGATGCAAGGTCCCCCAGTCAGGGCTGAGTGAAGAGATTGCTGTCCTTCTGCACCAGCTTGTTCAATCATGGCTTTTGTCTAAAAACGCTTGTTTTGTGTTTTCAGATTAATGTCCATCTCTAGAGGTGCTGCTTTTTGTGGCCAGGCCAGGTTTCAGGGACAGCCTGTGTGATGTGCACAGGGACAGAGTCCTCATACAGACTTTGTGAACACATGCATGTGGTGCCCGGGGATGCTCCTGTTTCTCTGGTGAATCCCCTGTACTTCCCTTCCCATCACAGCCTCCTGCCAAAGGATGGGGTGAGAAGGCATGAGAAGGGTAGGGGGAGCATGCTGTTCCTCTCAGCATAGCCCAGGACTAGCTCACACACATACCTGTACATGTCCAGATGTTGATGGAGTAGTCACAGTAGTGTGTGGTTGTGATGGAAGTGTGACAATGTGACAGGGCATTGTCTAACAGGCCTCAAAAACCAGCGACAGTCTTGCATGGCTCCACACAGCAGAGAGAGCACATTGTCCTGTTGTGGTGTCCATGCTAAAGGGGATTTGTATTTTGAAATAAAGCAACGTGGAATCTTGCCTTGATCACAGGGGCTTGGAAAGGTTTAATTATAGCATGCAGTGTGGATGGGTACAAACAACTAGCATCTCAGGGAGGCAGGACGTGCATAGCTGCATCCCTGTGTCAGGGAAGAAGGCAGTGGGTATGAGCTGGAGATCAGGGGGACAGACACTTCCCTCCATTACCCCCTGGCATTTTTTGTCATCATCTGTGCTGTTCATAGCTGGGCTTCCAGGCAGACCCATTTTCCTAGCCATGCTACAAATAGGGTAACTATGGGGCAGTGATTCCCCCAAAATGAGCTGCAGGGTCTCTGAGGCTGCTGTGGGAGCTGTGCTGCCTTCACCCTGCAGTACCAGCACAGGACAGGCACCCTTGGAGTGCAGTAAACCCCAGACGGGTCCAAAAAATTCTCTGATGCTGATGGGAATTTGCCAGGGTCTGGAACTGCTTGGTGAATGGGAAGAGGAAGCCATTAATTTCAGCATAATATGATTGTAAGACAGAACTTGTACGAAGGCCTGCTTTTATCGTAACATGGTAATCTGTCCTGAGCTTTGTATTCAGTGCCTCTGCAGCTCAGCTTGGTGCAAATTATCTTAAATTCAGCTTTACATGGTATTTATGAGACCATCTTAGAACCCTAACCCTAAAGACCTGCTTATGAAGCCTGGGGCTTATTTCAGTCAGCTGGGCCATCTGACACAGTGCAACTCTCCTGGAGTGCTTCAGCTTAAGAACAAACAAAAAATCCCCACAAAACAGACCAAACAAACCAAACCCCCTCCCCCACCCCCTCCCAAAAAAAACCCCAACCAACCAACCTGTGGAGAGTTTTCTCATAGAAAATGGTAATGATTTACTGTCAGTGAACAACCTGTGTTGATAAGACTAATGAGCAACTGTGAAGGAGCTGTGAGAGTCTGTCCTTGTAGCTAATTCTGAAGAGGCCTCGAAGTACTGATACGAGACTCCTGCCTTCCTCCCTCGGAATGCAGAAAATAGAAATTTGTCCACAAAAAGCAAACTGCAAAACTTTGCCTGAGAAACTGCTAGCTTCACAAGAGGGGAGGAATGATAACTGCTATTTCTGTAGCTTTGCTGTTTGACCAAGAGTAAAAGATGTAAACACGTTTGCTTTTAGAATCACTATAAATGTAGAATGGTTGTGAATAAAGGGGAAGGATGCTGAACAATTACATTGATTGCAGTTATTACTTCGAGTCCAGCTGATAGTCAGGCTGAAGGGAGCACTACTTAGCCATATTGGCTCAATTTGTAGTTCTGTTTAGGAGAATGATGTACTTGTATTGAATCGAGTTGTTCATCCAGCGGCGCTCTTTCCGACACCAACCAAAAATCTCAAACAAACAAAACAAACCCCACTTTTTTGAAGTTTTATTAAGACATATTTTTAAGTTTATCTCCTATTCTGGCTTGGACAGACCACTGTCTGCCCAGGGCTTGCTGAAGGAGGGATACAGCAAACTTTTGTTTGATGTAGTGTTTGATGTAGTTGTGCTTCTTGCAGGTAAAAGAGGTTGGACAGCCTTAGAAAGATATTTTCCAGGGCATGTGCCAATTCACCCAGGTCTCGTTTGACTCGGGCGTAAACACAAGTGTGACTGCTGAGGTCAGTAGGGAAAGCTCTCAACTTGCTGTGCAACTCAGGGTCATGTCATGAGCTTTCCTGTCTACTCCACTTGTTTCATGAGATGGATTTCCTCCTTCGGTGGAAGGAGGTAGGAGGGAGCTTCCCTCACCCTAAGCCCGTGCAGCAGAAGTGTATGGAGGAGCTGATGCATGGGGACTGTTACCCTTTGCTACAGCCCCTTGACACAGCCTCCTGCTATCCAACTACATACTGTCCCTGAGTGAGTGGCATCTGTTGAGTCCACTGCTCACTTCAAATGCTCAGATATTTCTCTGCTGACCCTTAGCAGCTATAGAAGCATTGCCTTCATGAGCCCCTGGCTGCTGTTGGCAGCAGGCATTCAGATGCAGAGCCCAGGGGCATGAGGGTGTTCTCCAACAACCTCTTGCTATATGTTATCTCTGTCAGGCACAGCCAGACTAGCTTACAGTGCCTTTCAAAATCCATCATGGGGATGCTAACAAGGAAACTTGCCTACTGCAACTTCGTTCTCTCCCAACAGGATCTGATGCTGGCAAAATAGCCCATGAGACGAAAGGCCACAGAAGCTAAGGCTACAGGGAGGTACTGGGAAGCCCTATAGCATGTACCAGGCAGTATGTAAGGATCAATCACAGCTTCTAACTCACCCCCAGGACAGACAAGAAGGAAGATGACCTGTTCTACCATGGATGCTAGGTATCTATCAGCTTTTGTCCCTAAGTTAGCTGGGGTGTGTCCTTTACAAGTGTGAGTCCTTCCCACTTCAATCACACAAGACTGGAAGGAGTCGTTGACATGCCAGAGGGTTGTGCTCCTATCCAGAGACAGGCTGGAGAAGTGGGCTGACAGGGATCTCAGGCAGTTCGACAGTTCCACCCGGAGAAGTGCAAAGTCCTGCAACTGGGGAGGAACAACCTCATGCACCAGTACATGCTGGTGGACATCTGGAAAGCAGCTCAGCAGAAAAGTCACTGAGGGTGCTGCTGGCCACCAAACTGAACATGAGTCAGCAACGTTTTTGCTTTTGCAGCAAAAAAGACGAATGGTATCCTGGAGTACTTTAGGGCAGTGATGCAATTAAGTAGAGGGAGGTGAGCCTTCCCATCTGCTCAGCACTATGGGGCCACAGCTGTAGTGCCGGGCCCAATTCTGGGCTGCCCAGTACTAGAGAGACACGGGCATACTGGAGAGTATCCAGCAGAGGGCCCCTAAAATGATGGACTGGAGCAGCTCTGCTGCGAGGAATTGCTGAGCGAGCTGGGACTGTTCAGGCTGGAGGAGTCTCGGGGAGGGTCTCGGGCAGGCCAGCAATGGCTCTCTGCCCCCAGCATGACGTGCTGTAATTGCAAAGAATTTCAAGGAGTGACAGCCACGAGCACCGGGCCCGCCCCAGCCGGTGCCACGTGGTGGTGCTGCGGCCCAGCGGAGCGGGACTGAGCAGTCGGCGGGCATGGCCCAGCAGCGGAGGGGGCCGGGGACCCCATCTTAGGCACTGAGAAGTGCCTGGCAGCCCTAGAGCCAGCGATGGCGGCTGTTGTCCTCAAAGGCCACCGTGTATCACTGCTTGTTTTGGTCCTGCCGAGCTCAGCATCCTCTAAAATCAAAACGATTGACTCCACATGCCTAGCATAAGGTCCTCCCACCATCATATCCGTGGTCCAACTGGAATCATAATGTCACACCCTGCTGCCAGTGCCTCTCACAAAGTGCTGCCCAGATGTCACTGGCAACCAGATTAGCATGGAAAGGTGGAAGGTGCACAAGGGTGTGCTTTCCAGGGGGACTTGGGGGGAAGTGGCGGGCAGGATTTTGCACCTACAGGTCCAGGCACCTACAGGTCTCTATTGCCTGTCATAGGGCTGTTAGATTCCCCTCTCCCCAGCCCCTATGATGTTTTCACTTGTGGCACTAAAAGGTCTACCTGCTTCCTTAGGGCAGCCCCGGCCTCACACAAGACCAGTCACATAGAACGGGGTCAGGTGTGGGGACACTGGGGCCTCCTGCTCGGGCCAAGGTCTCTATCAGGACAAAAAAAATGGGCATACTTACTTGCTTTGTTGTCCTCCTCTGTCTTTAGGTTTGTCTTTTTTTTTCTTCTTTTTGTTTTCTTCTTTTTTTTTTTTTTCCCACAAAGAGGGAATATTCCGTTTTTAAAGTGACTGCAGTGAATCTAAAGTGCCTGTTGCTGTTTCCTCTTGCCCCAAAGGACAGGCTTAAATTTATCCTTAACCCAAGCTAAATACCACCAGAAAAAGCTTTCTTTGCATTATAAAGAAAAGAAATCAACACAGGATGTCAGTAGTATGTAAAATCCTCATTTTTTGTTTTGGAATACTGTGGTTGATTTGTTTTCCTTAATTTTATAGCCTTTGAAAGTGATCATTAGGAAAAAGCTTTACAAGTTTTAGGTGCTGCTTGCTACGGAACCTCTTGGGGCTGCTCTCAGCTGCTAGTCCTGATGATGACACGTCTGCCTGGGGTTCCAGCACTGAGTCAGCTGAGATCTCCTGGAGGCTCCACAGGATAGGATCTGGGGGCTCCAGAAGCTCCAGTCTTTCAACCTCAGGGCTGTCTATGCTGAAAGATTAAGTAGCTGCCCCAGGGAAGCTCAGCTGTTGACTGCACTGAGTGGTGGAAATAGAAGTAAAGAAGCTGGTGTTTGAGGGTAGTTTTATCCTGGAAAGACACTGATGAGGGGGGGCTTTTAGAAATGCCTTTCCCCTCCTACTACTCTCCAGATGCCCAAAGGTTGGCAGTTCTTGGCCTCCCATCCTCCCTGACTGCTTCACCTCTTTCTTTGTCCTGCTCAGCCTTGATGCAGGATCCCCTGCTTCCCCATCCTCTTCTCCACAAAATTTGCTTCCTAAGGAGACTGGAAGAGATGGGGGCATGGTGCCATGTTACAGAAAGCCTGTGGTCCTGGCCCTGCAGTCAGCAGCTTCTGCTGTCCCATCCTGCCACAGCGCTTCCTCTCTCACGTTTTCTTTGTGTCTGGCGGCTCCTTCCCTGCAGCCTGGCCCTGGGAGAGAGCAATGGGTTGGGAGAACCCAAGCTCACCCTAGACAGGTGCCCTGTCCCAGTGCTTGTACACTAGGTTTGGGGTGATTTTAGGGCATGTCTGTTAAGGGGTGGGAGTGCTACACTGGTGCCTTGCTTCAAGTGAGAGCTTCATGTGGGCTTTCATGGCACCCATGGCACATGTGGCTTTTTCCTCTGACTCATGGGCAGGTTTTGAGGCAAACATGAACCTGTGCCAAACCTGGTGTGTGGTGCTGGCATGTGCTTGATTAACATGAGTACATTTATGAGAGAGTATCAAGTTTCATCAGGAATTAGCGAGCCCCGCACATCATCAGGCAGTGCAGACACTGGAGGATGCTGTGCCTGTGCTTTTCTCGGGAACAGCTCGTCCAGGATATTTCTGTTTGGCAGGAGGCAGAAGGACACAGGACAGCCAGAGCATGGATGCTTCCAGAGGGCGGCAGCCTAAATTTCAGTAAGCACACAGAGACTAGCAGTCATGGCTAAGAGCCTGTCTATGAACCATGATCTGCTTGTGTGACTCCAGCAACATGCAGCATTAGGGGAGTTGCAGGTGTCATGTGCCATGCTATGGCATCAGGACAGCACGCCTGTGAGCATGCAGAGGAAGAGAGCCAGGCTGTTACAGGAGATGGAAAAGGAGACATGCAGGCTGTAAGGATGGCTTTCCATCCCCAGGCAGGCTGTAAGGATGGCTTTCTGTCTGCCACCAGCTACCTGTCAAACCGAGGGTGGGATGTGCAGGCAGGCAGGGTGCTCGGTGCAGGCAGGCAGGGTGGCTATTTTGGGAAGATGGGTTGTAGACCTCCAAAGAAGCCCAGCGTGCTGGAGATCACCACAACCTACTTCAGGCAGATGACGCCCAAGTTCTCCTCAGGCCTCGTCCTGAACCCAGCCTTTTCCCTGGGACGGGGCTCTCTCTTTCCCACGAAGGCAGCTTGAGCACCGGACCCATGCCCGGCCGGGCTAAGGGAGATCCCGCCGCAGGTGGGAAGCGCCGCCCGGGGCAGTGTCGGTCCCGCCCCACCGCACGCTCAGCCCCGCCCG
>JANHGL010003197.1:42499-55391 GCA_024611195.1 Ceyx melanurus | reverse complement strand
TCAGGCAGGGGGGTTGGACTAGATGATCTTCTAGGTCCCTTCCAGCCCCTAATATCTGTGATTCTGTGATTCTGTGTAAGCATTTGCCCTGACTATGGTAGGAAACTAGTTTCTCTTCTCTCACTAGTAGCCCCAGGTTTTGATTGCCTATGTGGTGCCTGACAGTGTGGAAATGCTTAAGCAGAAGCTTAGAAGTTTGTATATTAATTTTATCTTCTGGCTCACAAAAGCAGAACAAGAAAATTTCTGAGAAGGGAAAAAAGACAAGGTCATTATAGTGGTTCAATAAAGCAAGCAAGGTAGGAAAGCATAGAAGATGATGTAATCATTGTGTTACTGTGGAGTAGCTGTAACCCAAAATGAGATGAGCTTTGATTCTGCCATTTGGAAAGCAACTTCAGACTGAGTTTATACTGAAGTAATGCTTCCCAAACATTTAACCTTCTACAGATACTCCCACTGACCATGGAAATATTTATATTCAGATGAGATTCTATGAGATTATTTTGTTTTATGCAGTGTAAGTTAACTGTCCTTTTCATTGTATCTTCTCAAAATATTTTTTCTTTTCCTTGTGTTCATAAAAATTTTTCTCAGTGTCTTCTCAATCAGACCTAATCTCCTATAAGTAGATCATTCTTTTCCTCAAATTTGCAGTTATTGAGGGATACACATCTACCACTTCCCAGGCAAGACACTTAGGGACCAACTTGTGTTTACAGAAGAGCTCCTTTTTATCCTATTCTGATAAGCAAAAATGGAAAGGTGTTTCTATCCATTTCAGGGTAAGGAGATGTTATTGGCAGTAAGATGCAGGCTCTCAGTTGAAATTGAATGGACCCTGTTAAATTATTTTCTCTACAAGATTGTGTAGAGGCCTCAATCAGAGACTGCAGAAGTGTTCACACAGGTAATGAAAACATTTTACAAGTGTATGGTCTTGTAATTGGACTCTGATGGCTGGATATTTATGTCTGCACTGAATCCCAATGAAGTAAGGTAAAAATAAATGCCCACCCAGCTCCAGCTAAGGTTGGGAATGAGTTAAAAATACTATTTGAAAGAACAAATGAGCACAGAGGATTTGGGAAAAAAATACCACATAATCAGGAGGATATTTTCAGATTATATTCAGATCTGTACATTACTGTCTAAATTGGGTAAAAATCCTTCAGTAGCTCTGCATATTAGGCAAGCAAATATTTTTCAAGTTACATTAAAAAAAACCTGATTTGACTAGGTTATTGAAGTATTGAGGGATTTCTGAATTAAATATTCTTTTTAATAATATCAATATCTCAAGAAAGTCAAGAAAACCAACAACAAGAATCAATATGATTGTCAGACATTGAGTTAGAAACATAAAGATGTCAACTGAAGAAATCGCTAACATTTGCTAATCTGTCTTTAATTAGTGTTGCTGAGATATCTTTTTCTATTGGCCTAGATATCTTGCAGTCATGTATAAATGGGGCTTTGACAATGCAAAAACTTCTGTGGTGATTAAGAAATCATTTATATTGTACTATATAAAATACAGTAGTAAAAGACCACCTTTTCTACCAATTCCAGAAAGCTGTATAGGTCCTTTTGTGAAAATATCTCAGCACCTGAAGGTTTTCAGTCCATTATACCTATAATATCTTTGAAAGTCATAAAAGCTCTGTAATTTCCATTTCACAAGTAAGAACGAGAAGTGAAAATAGGACTCATGGCCAGCTGGTCTCTCCCTCACATGAAATGAGATACAGTAAAGGCGGATTACCAGACCTGAGATTTAAAAAGAGCTTCCTAGAGTGAAGGGCAAATGTAGACCAGATGCAGTCAGTGAAAAGATCTAGAGAACTGTCTTTGGAAACAAACCTAGAAATTTAGGTGATGTCTTCAAACAATGACACAAAACACTACACACCAGCCTAACCCTGGAAACACCTGCACAAAATGCACTTGTAGGACTACAAAAGGTATTTTTAGAGTGCCTAAAGCATTGAGAAAGAAATGCAGAGCAGAGAACAACCACCTTTCTGTATCTGTACCTCTATCTAGCTACTGTTACAAGAGCAAGCTCCAGGAAGCAGTTTATTTATGCAATCACATCCCATGAGGGTACCAAATCCAAGTGTTCCATGTAGGCTGGCAAGCAGAGGTAGCTGTCCAGAAAGGATAGGATTGCTCAGAGGACTTCAGGTTCATTCATCTGAGCAATAACCCTCATGCAGCTCTTCACCTCAGAAAGAAGAAGAAATTCAGACAGGTCTTGTGCCCAGCATTTCATAACATCTACTAAGTGCAGATTATCTACTTACCTGACTTTCCTCAGAGGATATATATGCATGTAAATGCCCCTCATTTTCTTCAGCCTTTTAGGAACATGTCCAGGATTATGAAGGAGGTTTGTAAAAGAGCATAGGCTGGAAATTGAGTTGCCAAAGCCTCAAATCATCCTCCTTCATATATAGAACCTGCCTTTTCATACATAAATATTAACACGTTATAAATATCAGACTCATAGAGGGTTTGGGCTAAAGTACTTCTAAGCCAGATAGGAACTTATCTAGTTCACATTGATTTTAATGGAAATTTTGTGCCTACATGCACTAAAACTTTTGAAAATAGTTCCCCAATTTTTCCCTAGAGTTAGTAGGAAAAAAAAAATACAATCAAAATGAACAAACTTTTCTAACCTGGAGTCTTTGAGCTGATATATACAAATGAAGGTCTCATAAATCTTTCTTTTCTGTGACATATTTCTTTTACTCTCCCTCCCCTCCCGACCCCAACCCCACTTTTAAAAATATACCTACTTTGTTCATAATCTGGGCTAGCTGGTGGACTTTTAAAACAATAGGTTTTAATAATGTCTTGAGTGATTGATTTTTTTTTCTGAAATGGATATGGATTTGTTAGTGGAATTTGATATCAATAAATTTATTTAGTTGTTATCTAATTTTATATTTATATAATTTATATATGTTCATTACTGTCTTTGCTTGAGCGTAATCTTATAGTCCTTGGCACTTAGACCATTTGTTAAGAAGGCTGTTGAAGATGTTACAGTGGAATTTATTATGCACTTTTACAGATTTATTTCCTGTTAGATAATTTGGTGGATGTTTCATGTACTGCATGCTGGATAAAAATATAAAAGGACAACATGGATAAAATTTAATGGAGTCTCTATTAGTAGAATAATTTACAGAGACATTGCAGACACAGTTGGAAATCTCACCCTCCATATCCGCGCTGGCTTCCCAACACCTTTTCAAAGCTATCCTCTCTCTCAGCTCTTTCTTCCGCATTTCACACATTGACCATTCCTTCCTCCTGTACGTACTAATGATTGGTTTCCTGGTGACAAAGAGACACCATTGCTTACATCAGTGTCCAAAGTTGCAAGTAATGTGGACTGTGAACAAATAAGTGAAAAACAGTGGCAGTGAGGTAATTAAAGGATAGAGGGCCAGATGGTTTCAGTTATAGATCTCTCTCACCCCAGCAGAAATCAAAAGATGCACAGAAACAACACAAGCCTATACTTGGGAAAAATAGATGCAGCAGCAGCACTCCTTTTAACTGAACTTAGTCTTTTGTCTACTCCCTCCAGCCCCTCTCCTTTCCCCTTTTCTGAGGGGACGTGTCAGCTGGAGCTGAAGGCAGCACAGCTGTGTCTGCCAACTGTCTGCTGGCAAAGTGATGGTAAAAAGGTATAAGGATTAGATCAAATCAGTAGAAAGTCACCTTGCTCTGCTCACATGGGAACTTTACAAGATCTTGGAAATCCACTATTTCCTTCTTGTCACTTCAACACCAATCATAACTGATTACAAGCCAGTACCACCAATGCCAACAGGAGTATATCAGGGTCAGTACCACAGCTGAACAAGTCAGAACAAGTCTGGTGCATCTTAGAAGTACATTTAGGACAAAAAGAGTGGATGGCTGTAGAAATGGATGAATACTGTACTCCAGACCCCATGTGAAAGCAGCAAGACTAAGTCAGTCAAATTGTTTTTACCCTGCCTGACAGAGTTTTGGAAAAAGTAAGCATATAGGTAAGAGACCCTGCTACGGGCTGCTGACAGTATCTTCTTGCTTTGCCACAACTGAATAACTACACAGAGCATAAAGCAGAGGGATCCGAACGCTGCAAGCCACTGTACTGTGGAGTGATTCTCCCAGCACCCTGCCATGATACCTTCCCAGGTCCCTTGGGCTTTCCTCCAGTGCTATTCACTTGGCAGCAAAAGGAAAGCAGAAACAGCCAAATGACTTGGAGTTGCCATCCACACTATTTATCGCTAAGAGTACTGCTGGAGGCCTTGGAGCAAACCCTAATTAGTTTTGAAGTGCAGTTCACTTATTGTTTTATAGGACTTCAGTGCAAATCCTTAACCAGATTTGAATGATCAAGTAGTGCCACAGAAGCAGAACTAGCACTATGGCACAGCACACAGGGCAGGCATCACAGTAGACCCAGGCTGGCAGCCAGATCCTTTACCAATAGCAAACTTCCTGGAGTCTCACAGAATCACAGAATGTAAGGGATTGGAAGGGGCCTAGAAGATCATCTACTCCAACCCCCCTGACACAGCAGGATCACCTAGACTAAGTCACCCAGGAATGCATCCAGGCAGGTCTTGAATGTCTCCAGAAATAGAGACTCCACAACCTTCCTGGGGAGCCTGTTCCAGAAGTCTCACTGAGTTTTTTATCCCAATGAGTCTCTGACAGTAGACTTTGAGGTATTTGTGGTGTATTGGACTATGCCTGTAAAATTGCAAACCAAATCTAATCCCTCTATTGTACTCAAGGCCTGGATTTTTCAGTAACGTCTAGTTCATCTTACAGAGAACGCAGAGCATGAGATGTGCTCTTACTGAGGGAAGAGTGTGGATGGAGAAGAGGTATATGCCTAATATAGCCCACAAAGTACCCACTAAAGGAGTGTGGGACATCCAAGGAAAACACTGGTGTTGGGAAAATACCACTGGTATGTCCAGATACTGCCTACCCACATCCATGCTTTTGCCAGGTCCTCCTTCATGGAAGCACGCAAACAGCGAGTTGCCCCCAGCAAGAGGGTCTGGACTCACTTGGAAGACCTGAATATCTACAGATGCAAAAATCAGTCCATGTGAGGGAAACTTGAGTATTAAGTGGTTAGAGGAGGGAGTATGATGGTGACCCCTTTGATCAGTCGTACCTGATGGGCTATTTGCCTCCACGAATACAACCTTCTTAAACTCAGCATATTTCAGACCATCAGGAAAAATTCCCGTCTTCTCCATTCATCTCTCTCTTCTTCTACTGTCTAATCACTGTAGCATGCCAGAACTATTGCTAAAGGTTTAATATTAGTGCATCCTGCACAACCCGACCTCTCCCCCAGATTTACTGATCTCCCAGTGTTACTTCATTACAGCAGGTATCTCCTGGGTAGTGTGGAGCAACTGCTTCTCCCCTCAGCAGCAGTGTTTGGCAAGACATGGCCCTGAATTGCTTTCATCAGAGTACAAATTACTTCCCATTTCCTCTCAGTAATTAATCAGAACTTTTCCCCTCTTTCCACAATGTGATTTTTTTTTTTTTTCCTGGCACACATACAGTGAGGTAGGCACACAATAGATAAAGAAAAAGCTAATTGCAAGGCATGTAAAACACAATAGATGTGCTGGGAATCTATATATCAATACCGATGGGCATCCTTATGTGCACTGCATAGCTAAATACCTTTGATAACAGGCTGGACTGGGAATACATTGCACAGACAATGATGGATTACTAGCTACAACCCCCAAACTATCTAAATAAAGGAGACAAGCTTCTGGGTTTATTCATTATTCTTATAATCCTAAATTAACAAAACTTCAGGGCTGTGGTGGGGATAAGACTTTCTCCCACTGCCCCCTTCCTGCCTCCCAATTACAGTTTGGATTAATGCAATGAGCTGCCTGAGGTGGTTTGGCCAGGACCCAGGCTCCAAGTCACTCATCCCTGACAACTGCTGAATTCTGAACTGCAGCAGCTGGGAAATCTTGCAGTTGGGGTGGCAGCCTGCCTGCAGAGCAGAGGCAGTTTCTATGTCTATATCCCACTCTTATGAGAGTTGGGGGCTCTGCCTTCTTCTTTCCTTCCCCACACCATGTGCACACAAGTAAGGGAATCAAGAAGCACCAAAGGAAGAGATGAACTAAGACACTATGGAAAGACGCCATGCAGAGTGGTACAATAGCTGCATCCCTTTAGCTACAGCCTTACAATAGTGTCTAACAGTATATGGACACAGAAAGACAGAAGCTGATAAGCCCCTTGATATTCAGTCAAGAGGAAACTAGGAAAACAAGAAAGAAAAGAAGCAAGAATCTTAAAGAGAATGGTGTGTACATATGTATTTACACATGTGTGTCTTTGAGCTGTACGTGTAGCTAAATGGAAAGTGGCTGCTACTCTTAAACACAGCCCAGATTATTTATTCAGGTATTCTTGGAAGAGCTGCATCACTCAAAGGTATTACGTCTTAAAATCTTGTTCTCTTCTACAAAACTGGCAAGGGTTTTTTAATTATATTTGCTCGTTATGATCAACAACAATGTTTCCAGGGAAGGAGGGAGAAAATGGTAACTAGAAGGAGAAGATGAAAAGTGGATACTTAATCAGATTGTTTTGTTGAAGGTTTCCTTATCTGATACATGACATCTCTTAGCACGTCTCCAGCAGGAAGGAAACTCAGCCTGCCCAGGGCTGGCAGATCGGTTGCAGGCACTGCTCCTAGTCAGAGCTTCCAAGTCATTCATCATTGTCATTGCTGCTTTAGTTTGAAGTTCTTACCCATTTTGATTAAGACTTGTTTTCCCTTGAGCTCTGACAGTTTTGTTTCTGCTGTACAATGGCCTGAAATATACTTTAATGAGGGAAGAGTTGGTTTTTCATAATGGGCTCCTGAGTAGCCCTTTCAGAAGGTCTCAGCTTTACAGACAGGGAAAGACAGTGACACCATTGAAAAAGGACTATTATCTGGTTTGGTTACTTTCTTTTTATTGTCTAGTCCTGTCCCTCTTGAAGCGATCCATCCGTTAATTGGTGTACCAATAATGAAGAAAGTTTCTCTCACAATAAGCCTGGACAAGTCAGACAGGAAAATAAAGCCCATCTTTTCAGACCTGTCTATGGTACCCTTTCCATTAAAACAAAATGAAACAAACAGAAAATGCTTTGAATGTATTTGCAAGATAAATGTCTGGACTTACAAACCAGTGATACATAAGCTGAATATAATGAGCCAAAATGACCTCACATCGTACTACTCTAATTTTATTGGGAACTACAAGTTCTCTGCATCTACATCAGTCAGGTCTCAAGCATCTAGTATTTTGATAATCATATTAGGAGCTTAATGTCTTATTCTACAAAAGGGCTGTAGCTGGGGAAGAGACAGGCTCCAGGCTCATCTGTATCTCCTCTCTATCCTATTGCTGGCACTTGATAGCCCTCTACAGTACTGAGGCTTCATGAAATATGTTCTTCCCCTGAAGGCAAAGAACTAAGGTGTTCCTCTGCCTGAAGGTGGGCCAGCAGCCACTACAGTCAGTCTCCAACACAATGGTGAAAGAGAATGGCCCTGAGAGGCCTCCCTCTTACACTCCAAATCCACTCATTATAGGTCATATTGAGTTCTCATATTCAAAGGTAGATAGGTCAAACTCAGGACAAAATGGGTCCACAAAGAACTGAGATAAAAGGCAGACTGAATATCTTATCTGAATGAATCACATGGGAATTCATATTCTATATAGCACAGCAAAACTTCAAGGGTAGGTCCTTCCTCATCTTCATATTCATTTCCAGGCAAGGTTTTCCAGACAAGGAATAGAAATGTTACAGTGGTGAATGGTAATAGCATTCTTCCAATAAATATCAGAAAATCCAAGATGGTCAGCTAATCCATTTTTTCCTTTTCTCTGCAGAAGTTATAATATACACAGGTAATGCTAACTCTCCAGGATTTGTCTTGTCCTCTCCTGCCACACAGCACACCTTATGTGTCATGCCAAGATCTCGTATCTCCATGTCACATTCCAAGCAGCATTTTCCTTCCATAGGAACTGGAGCTGCAGCCAGGCCTTGCTCAATTATTTCCACTGAGAGGTGCTCTGAACTGTGCCTCTGAAGTACCACAGCAACAGTTGCTGGTTTATTTTGTAAGAGGAAACACAATATCCTTTTCTTTTCCTTCATGTGCAAATTGGCAGGACTTAAGAAAACAAACAAACAAAAAAGACAGATTACACAAGTGGAGGCATCCAGATTTGAACTCCTGTGTCACTTTATTATTTGCAGCAGTCATTGATTATCTTGGTAATCTCAGTCTGATCACTCCAAGCCATAACATCAAGGATAACACCCCATGGAATTAGAAGACAGTCACTTCTTCTGAAAATAAAGCCACTCATTTCTTCAGACCAGAGGTTCACCTTCAGATAATAACATGTACAGATCACACAAGGGATCCATGAAAGGGGCTGCAGTAGCCATATACTTACCTAGGAGGAAGGAGAGTGAAGAAGAGGGGAATGCAACTCGGAAATTTCCTTTGCTAATATAATGCCAAAACAAAAAGTAATCTTCATGAGTGGACTGTACCAGGAGCTTTTATCTGACAAGGCAAAATGAAATATGAGAAGCTCTGAAGCAGGATGTCAACCAGAAAGGAAATGAGCAGAGTGTATATCTGTCTGTCACCAGGAGAGGAAGAATATGCCAAGCCCATATCTGTTCCCAGCAGAAGTCACCAATGAACTGCCCTGAATGACAATAGCTCTCATCAGAGAAGGATAGAAAGTGACTGAGAAATTATAAAAAAGCAGCCAAGCTTTTCATTTTCCTAAGTGTATCCCCTCATTATATTTTCTTTTTAAAACATCTTTTGACCAATTTTAATGCTGATGAGCAGTTGCCAGATTGACAGCACTGGAGACTAAAGACCTTCCTCATTATCTGTAGCCTAGACTAGGGCAATAAAACATCCCTTAAGCTCTCTCTACTCTGGCAATGTGCCTTCTGGCTAGTAAGATATAGAGTGATGGGAGCTCTTTCTGAACACATGCTCAGCTCAATGTCTCTGTGGAGCTACCTGTTAGCCGGCTCCAATTGTAACCTGTAAGATATGTGGAACTGAAATGTATGAAGGATAACACTTTAATTTTATATTACAATAACAGAAGCCCTCAAGCAACCTGCAGTACATGGTGGACTGCATTTCACAAATGCAGTGACAAAAGAATAAGCTTTGTATCAGCTGACATCTCACACAGTAAGCTTAACTCTTACCAGGGGGAAACCAAATCCTTGCATTGCCCAGGGGTACCATATTGCCAAGCAGCTGGTGGGACTCGGTATGGAGGAGAACCTACTGGTCTCATGTGCACTTCAGAGGAGGAGCTGATTGTATGCAAGGCAGAGATTCTTCCTTTGCAGAAACAGACCAGATTCTTTCCTTTGAGGCACTGCCTTACCTTTCTCTAGCCCCTGTTGAGTTCTGAACCTGCATGGAAATGAGAGACAATGTGTCTGTTTTCTTTCAGCAGGGGAATCCAGCAGGACCTGAGAATTGGTGCTTGGTGACCAGACACCTCCCATCAGCCCTGATCAGAGAGGTCACATCCTAGTGCAAGGCAGCAGCAGCTCACAGCTCCTACTGAGTTAGGAAACAGTGCTTCTGTCTCACATCAAGTGTTGAAAAAGACTCTTTTTTTGTTTTGTTTTCATTCTTTCTATTAATAAAATAATGAAGTTTCTAGTTCAAAGACCTATATATTCAAGTTGAAACAATTAGAGGGCTGACTTCAATGGGCCTTTCTCTGCTGAAAAATTAACCTTTTGCAGGATTTACTTGGAGAGAAGAGTAGAAGGGAAGATTCCCTGCATTAGAGTCACTAAGCCACCATTATCTGTGGTGGTATTGGGTATTATTATATTTGTTACCATAGACATTATTAATGCTATTATACTAGTAGTAACTATTATAGTTAATATAATAGTATAATAGTAATGCTATTAAATAGTATAGTAGTATTACAGTAATAATTAATATTACTGTAGAAACGAGTGCTGAAGTCCTAGTCATCTTTGTTCATCATAGCTGGTTGTATCTGCACCTGTGTATTCGGGGACAATCCCTAGCTCAAAAAGTAAACTTAAAAAATATAATAAAGGATGGTTTGAATATGCTTAGAGTACTGTCTACTTTCTCACAAGATGGTGAACTGAAAAAATTAGTGTGAGATGGAGACATTGACATAAGATACTGTTTATGTCTCCTCCTCTCTAAGTGCTGTACTAACACCTGGTCTTGTGTAACTTGCTTCAACATGACTTGGGAGACCTTGCTCTACACAGAAGCTTAGATCACAGTGGAATAGCACAGTCCTTTCTTCTTCTATAGGAGTTTTATCTTACCTGCTCTGAGCCTCTCATAGGAAGTCCCAGGAGATCTGATCTGTTTTTAAAGCCTGTCTCCAAGAGCAAAACCAACAAAAAGTAGTTTCCACCAAATTGGCATATTTTTGTGGTCATCATTCTTTTTATTATCATCTACTACAAGTTTATGAACAAAATATGTTTCCCCAGATCAAGATATAATTCAAAAGTTTTTCAGTTCAGTGAGTTTACAGGAAATGTTTTTTTCTGCTTCAATTCAGAGCTAAAATCCATTCTGTCTATCATCCCAGATACCTCTTTCCCTCCTCCCTGACTCAGTCAGGTGGCAACTGTAATGTATCTAATGCTATTCAGCTGAAGGCTCAGATGCAGTTAACTGAGCAGTTGCATTTTTCTTCATGTTCACAGGCTCAAGGAAGGCTCATCTACAGTAGGACAATTTTGGAAGTTAGAATTGTTAGTCAAATGCTTTGACTCTGGGCTGGGACACCAAAGGAGGCTTCAGTGTGTCGAAAGACTCTGTGCTACCATTATGAGAGCAATCAGGAGCATTGAGATGCATAACTGTCCTCACCTGTCACACTTTCTTACTTTCCGTAAAGGTGCAAGTTATGCTTTAAACAGATTGGTGGGAGATATTTTACGTTGTTTTTATTTGGCTGGTTAAGCATTTTTGGACCCTATGGATGTTGTGAGAAAGGAAGCATAGCCATGGTTTAAAAGACTGTGGCAGGAACCAAGGATCCGACCTAAACTCTGAAGTTTAGCTTTGACACTTCTCGATTCTCTGTGCTTTGCGCTTATCACATTTTTCTTTACACCTTCAAAGCTAGCTATCACTCCTTCCATATGCAGAAATATTGGAATTATTCTCTTTGGGAGAAGACACAGATGGCATCTCAACAATTTTTTTTGTAGTGTTGGTACTCCTTTGACTCAGCAAACCAGATTTCACTTCTATTTAAACTGCTTTAAATCTAGTTTTCAAGCAGTATAAATTAGAATGAGTTGTCTATGTTTGTATCCAGAAGCTACATAATTGCTTTTAAGTTCAGCGCAAACAAACAAAAAAAAGCAACAGACAGAAATAAATGTTTTACTGACAAATTCTTTCAACACCATTAAGAACTTGTAAAGGGAGCTGCTTTCAAAGTGGGAAATGTTTCTAGGACATTTAGCTCCTATGTTTTAGGGGATTTTAGGGTGATAGCTGTTTTTTCTTTTCCTACCTCTTAGCCACAAACTATTACCAAGTCTTCAAACTTTTACATAATGTGTTTTGTCCTCTGGAGGTATAAGGGGCATTTTTGATCAGGGTGTTTTGTTTTTTAATATCCTATACTGTTACACAAATCAGGCCTCCCAGATAACAAATAAACATCTCTTCATTAGTTTTTCAGCACACATATACATTGTATGCTATACAGTTGCATTTGATAAGATAGCAAGAAAAATGCTATTTTCTGATGTGGAGGTAGCTTATCTCCCTTGCCAGTTGCTATGGAATTTTTAAAAGTTCTAACAAAACATTTGGCTTCTCTGTAAGATCTCAAAAGGCCTGAGCAAGCTAAAATAGTCTATTTTTCATTAACATACTAAAATTTTATGAAATTTTATGGATATAAACACTGGCACATTACCAGGTATTAATTCTTTACATAAAACAAACTTGAAATGTAAAATATTCATGGCATCACTGGTATTAACCATGGGTGAGTCTATAACCTCTGGTCATTTTCACTGGGTTTATATGTCTCACCTGGAGTACTTGAGCCTGAAGGCTATATCCTGAGAGTCAGAATAAGACCTGAGTTTTACAAACAGATAAAGTTCAGTTAGGGAATGGTTACTTAATTGTCATCCCAGAGCAAGCATCCTGGGAACCTCTGAAAACTGTAGTCCTTGTTAGCATCTCATTATCCAGCATCTTGCTTTTATCAATTTTGTTTTGTCATGGCTTTAAAACAAACCATGACAGGAGGCACTTCGGGACAACTATTGAAAACTTGCTGGGGACATGCATCCACGCACTGAGTTGGATCCTCAGCTGGTATGCTATGGTGTGCCTCCATCAGCATTGGCAGAAGCAAGCTCATACACACACAGAAAAGGTATCAGTCCTGTAAACAGTATAGCAAATCCAGATGTGATTTCTCTCCATCCTTTGAAATTCTGGGGTTTTACTGCATCTTTTTTTTTGCCTCTTCTAGCAGTCTCTCCCTCTGTTCTGAGTTCAAACTCACTAAAATGTCTGTACATGCAGCACCAGGAACACACAGGAAGAACTAGAGAGACTAGAGTCTGGAGAAGAGGAGACTGAGGGCGGACATCATCAATGTCTATCAATATGTTAAAGGTGAATGTAGGGAGGATGGAAACAGACTCTTCTCAATGTCATCCAATGACAGGACAAGAGGCAATGGGAGTAAGTTGGAGCACAAGAGGTTTAGGGTCA
>JANHGL010003197.1:0-26459 GCA_024611195.1 Ceyx melanurus | reverse complement strand
TTGCCTCTTGTCCTGTCATTGGATGACACTGAGAAAAGTCTGGCTCCATCCTCTCTACACTCACCCTTAACATATTTCTAGACATTAATGAGGTCCCCCCTCAGTCTCCTCTTCTCCAGGCTAAAGAGCCCCAGCTCTCTTAGCCTCTCCTACTCCACATTCATTTGCTTTTAAGCCTCTGAATCTGGGAGACTGGAGCTCGGTATCATTAACAAAGGAGTGAATCCAGTGAAGAAATGGAGTGAGTTTTGTTTTTCATTAACTGCATCTATATCTAGACATATTCCACAAATTCAGTGATCTGTAGCTAGAGCCAGACCCTCCTTTTCGTTGCCCCAGCTTCCAGCTGGTGTGATCTCTGACAGCCACCTGAAGTGGCTCAGTCCAGAGCTCTCCCACACTCAGAGCAAAGAGGTAGGTAGTGCTGTGCAGAACTGTTCCAGGAGAGAGTTTTATTGTAAGTATCATCTGAGATCCAAGCAGTTTATTTAGAACACTGTGGAAGAGCTTGTCTTCAATGACGAATCACACACACCCTCAGCATGTAAAAGAAAGAAATGTGAGTCAGGTCCACTCATCAGTTGACCTCTGACATCACCTCCCCAGCATAAAGAGGGATCAGGCCCTGTAATGAAGGAAAGAGGAGACAAAAGTAGCCACAGTAGCAGGGTATACATTTTCTTTATCAGGACATAATTCACTTTATGGCTTAACCACATGAATTAATTTGGAACAGATCCACAGCTGAAGTCCCCTGATTTCATTAGAACCCTGCAGATGACCAGGAGATGGGAATCAGACCATTATTTTATTTATACAGAAGTTTTAACTCAACGGGATGATTTTTAAGCATGTGTCTGTGCCTCTCTGACTGCTGCAACATAAACATCTCTTTCTTCAGGAAGCCCCTATCCCAGATTTGTTATTCTGAGAGGAGATGAAAAATCATCTGTTAGAGTGCTGGGCAAGTGCTTTCTTTTCACATTCCACAGAAGAGAAATAGATAGTAGGAAGCAATCAGTGTTGAAGTAGATTCAATATGGTATCCAGTGGGCAACAAAGATGGTGTTAGCACACAGTATCATTACAGTGGTTGCTGCCTGAGAACTTCATGATACTTGTTATTATGGTCCCCTGAAGTCTAGGGGGAGAGTGACAGAGGAAGCAGCAGGGTCAGAAGAGTCACTGGAAGCTCAGCCTTCAGCCTCATGAGCTCAGGAAAATGGAAAAAGCAGGACTGAACCATATAGATGACCCATGGCCCTATGGCCCTGTGTCTGTTCAGCATCAGGCAGTGATGCACATGCACTGTTGTGGTACATTTTTTGGTGTGTTTTTTCAGCATATTTTATCTCTTTCTATACAGAGCTGTCTGTAGCACTTTTACAGTTCCAGAAACAATATGATTTCTTTTATATGTTTGCCCTTCCACTGTCTGGCACTTTTTATTCTGCCAGGAGCTAAGCCTTGACACGTCTGCTGAATTTTAAGAGAAAAATCTTTCTTTTTGTTTCACCTGAATGGTAAGGCTGTGACAGAAAGACTGCAAAAAGGGAATGGGCTACTGTGAAAGGAGGGGGTGTGGGAAAGAGATCAACTAATTTAAGCATTGGAGTGAGCTTTATTATGCTCTTCTCTTCAGTGAATGGCTTGTCTGCACTTCTACCATCCCAACCCCTTTTTTTTTTTTTCCAATATCCTAGGTACCAGCACATCCTGAGACAAGCTTCCTGTCTCCTAAAGCTGTTCTGATTTTCCTGCTCCCCTGTCCATGGTTCTGCCCTGACCCATAGCTTCCCAGAACCTACCTCTCTGAGTATAGGGTCTGAGAAGTGCAATGAGCAGCAGATGCCAATGTTAGTCCATGCCACATTACCATCAGGTTAATCAGAGCTGACGTTAATTTTACATGGTGTAAAGAAGTAAAGATCTCCAATAAAAGCCGCAAAGCAATTAACCACACTAATAACATCTGTACTACACTCTGGGGGTACTTGGAGTAGTATATTAAAGGAGTCTTTTTAGTCTGCCTACTTTCATTGTCTATATTAATATTAAAGCGAGACTTTGGAACAAATACAGCACAAGAGCAGGTCTGGAGAAGAGTCCTTGGGGGGAAATTACTCTCTTGGCCAAATCTGGGCTAAGCAGCTCTCTGTCTTGATGTTTCCTTTTAAATGGGCTGCTCAGAATTGGCAGGCCATTTCGGTGAGAGATGTCATGTTGTTCTCTCACTTTCCTGGAAGCTTTAGTGCAGAAGCCTTATTCAGCAGATAACTTTCCAGTTGTTGGCAAGGAGTTCTGTTGTGGAATTTATGGAGCAAAAATGGCAGAGTCTTTAACACAGAGACAATGGATGAATGAGAATGAAGCTTAGTACTGCTGCTTCTCATCTTCCTGAATAAAAGAAGGATACAACAGAAAACACAAAGTTTTCTTATGCAGATCAGTTTCAGCCCTCACTCCCCTGACAGGGAAATATCCCAATGCTCAGACATGGCTCATACCATCCTGCTAAGTGACTCAAATGATCCAGTTCTTCCATGATCAAGTGGGATCTTGATCTTGGACCACAATTCACTCTTCCCATGGTGATTACCCCATATCAACTGCCCCACAAATCCTCAGATTCAGCCTCCATTCTCTGCCAAGGCTTGAACCTGTGCCCCATGGCCCTGCCACATGCTTACTGCTCCATCTGCTGCTTTTAGCCCTCATGGACTGTCCTCCAGACACCACACACCCACAGCTGCCACAAACTGCCCTGGGATCTCTACTCCACACACTCAAAGTTCATGCTTCATAAACTCTAATGCTGTTGCCTTGTTTTCTCCAGGATCATACTTCCACACACCTAGGTCCTAAGGTGCATACCCCTAGTATTCTGTGACAGACTTTCATCTTCCCTCAGCTCCTCAGGCAGCATCACTGGCACTCCCTACATTGCCCTGGGATGGCTGCTCATCAGGTTGCAGATATTTCAAACATCCATCATAGTAAACAACGTTCACTTCCTCAGAGAGCCTCTTTTCCCACCACCAGGACTATTTTATCATCTACTCAAATTGACTCTACTTAATTTGTAATCTCCCTGCATTTAACATGTAAATAACATTATTTCAGGTTCCTCACATGCATACAGACACACACAGAGGACTTCTCAACTCTAGTGCAGGTCAGAGCCTTACAAGTTCTGGGGGCACAGCTGCTCACCTCCCATCCCTCCATAAAAACTGCACTTTCAAACAAGAAGGACACATTATTCCTGGTATAACAATCACAAATTTTCAAGTGCTGACACTTGAAACAGCCCTATCTGCTTCATTAAAGAACAGAGCTGTGGGTCAATCTGTTTATTAGGTACTAAAATTTAAATTGAAGCCATTTTTGAAGAGCAAATTGTCCCAATGTGACATGAAAGTGCTTAGATACTAAAAAAAATGCTGCTTGGACAGATTTAGAACCATCTCAGGTTTTGTTTGATTATTTATTTATGATATTGTTCCTTTTAAGACAAGAGTAGTTTCTCTTGTGCGTTACGTCCAGTTGTCTGGGCGGATAGAGACCTACCTACAAGCACATTCCCCAGCCTCTGAAACAGCAAAGGTCCTCATGCCTCTCCAAAGGGACAGTGCATTAAAACCTATGTGCAAAAGTCACAACAGCACCAATACTTAAATTGCCTAACATTTTCAATTGAAGAGCAAGTTTTCCTAGATACGTCGTCTGCCTAAACTGTTGGGACAAAACATCTCCATGGCACATCACAGCATTAGGCTGACAGGGGCCAAAAGAGGCCAAAAGAACACATAGTTCACTGCCAAACCATGCCATTGGTAAAGCCACTGAATCACTCAAAACACTGCAGTATGGAAAGAAACACTGGGCTTGGCAGGGTCAGTATATAAGCCCCTTCTATTTATGTTTATTTTTATTTTGGCACTTTACTCTGTTTAAAGAGTAATAGACTGTAGTCTTTATTACAATTAATGCTTTTAGGATTTGTTTGTTTGTGAGGGGTTTTCTAGGCTTTTTTGGTTGGTTTGGTTTTTTGGGTGTGTGTTTTTTTGTTGTTTTTTAACTTGAAATTTTATTTTCTGCTTTGTGGAATTTTAAAATGAACATCTCCATCTCAACGCCCTGACCAAGTCACACTGTCATCACATTCTAAAATGTTGCATCTGTTTCATATTCTGGAGTACAGATACAAAACTTAGTAGGGGCTTTTATGAGGGTCACAGAGGTGCCAGCTCCCTCCATTGGGCAAGTCATTAATATACCCCAGTGCAACGGTGCAACAGGATATACCTCAGAACAGACTGACTCCTCTTTGCTTAGAGGTTCCTATCAGCCAACTGTCAGTGCCATGACATGTTGGGTGTCACCCCTGGAGGATCTTGGACTCTTCTTGGGCTCCTGGGACCCATATTAACTCTCCCGTACTCATGGCTTAACCTAAGCAGAATGTGCCTTTTCTCTTCCACCCTCCCCAGCCCAATATCCCTAATCTTTCTGGGTCTTGAAGGCTGTAAACTCTTATACATATCCTGTGCCTTGTCCATTACTGTTTTTTCATTCTAACCAGAGCACAAAATTTGCTTCCTGTTACCCTCTGTATTAAGTTCAGGTTTTTGTTACTTTGTACCCTGAAGGTAGGAATTCTGCTCTCAGGCATCCATGTGAGGGTTATTCCCACTCCAAAGCTTTACTTTTCCCCAAGACTGACTTCCAGCTCTGTGTGAGGAGCAAAATAGAGTGGTAGAAGGCTGGGGCTCATCACAGTCCCTTGAGAGCCCTGTTGGGTAAATTCACTCTTTTCTTGAAATTACTCCTTTTTCTACCATAGTTGGCAAAATAAGAAACTTTCGTCGTGGAAGTTCACCCCAACTTGAGACAGATCCCTGTGTCACAGAGGATGACTTCAGCCTGCATCCAGCCACCCAGGGCTCCTGTCTCCTGCTGCTCTCCAGAGGAAGCGGCTGCTACACAAAAGGGTTTCCATGGGTTTGCTTTGAGTAACAAGCAACAGAAGTGAATATCATCTCAAGCCTGACCGGTTTTGGCAGCTGATGTTAACTTGCAAAGACACCTGCAGAGATGAGGGAATTTAGAGTCAGATATTAGAACCTTTTCAAAGACATTTAATTAGTCCAACAATGGCTTGGTTTCGAAAAGTGCTTCTTTTTACATTGTGCCTGTTAGAAACCCTCAATCATTCATAGCATTATAATTTATGGTTATGCTTTTGTGTCCTAGTGAATAATTTAAGCTGCAAGGGCTGTGAAACTTTTATTACTAGGTTAACCCTGTTTTTTCTATGGCAGTTCTTTCAAATGCAAGCCACTTATGCTGTTACTGGTGACTCACTATCTTAGCCAGTATTTTTTATGTAAAAATAATTAGTTATTAAACTGAATATTTTTCTTTTCAGAAGCCAGAACTTTTAACTATTTCTTATGCAAAGCAGGAACAAAGCTATTTATGGACAGGAATTACATTCTCTGAATTTGCTGATATTGCTAAGCACTTGAATTTAGTGAATCTGAACACAGGAAAACTTAAGAGTCTCAGTTAAAAATCTGTGCTAGGGAGCCCTTTCATCCAATGAAATATTTTTTCAAGCTCATGAAGTCAGTAGAAATGCTTGACCCTTCTGATACTGGACCAAACAAAGCCATAGATCTGGTGTTTGCAAATTTTCATAGCCACTTCAGCACTATCACTTTCTTCAGTATTGGCAGCAATAGAAACAAGAGGCTTTGCATGCTGAAACATGAGGGTATTTAGCATTCCTGTACTAATGTGTCACTATTTTATATAAACCATTTTCCGTATTATGCCACTTATATTGTATGCTAAACACCTTGTACAGCATGGCATGCATGCCATTAGTGAGACAGCTCACACAGCTAGGAAAAACACTGACAGTAGATAATTAAAAATAATTCTCTAAACTAAAAATCCTGCCAGAAGTTTCCTTTCCTCCATCCTTCTTCAACCTGGCGTATTTGTCATTAAAACTTTAATTGCATCCTTCCAGAATGTGATACTCTTCTGTCCTGACTGACTTAGGGCCCTTTATTGGATTAAGCAGAATTCGTGGTGCACATGATTACTATGAGATATGTACAGGGTTAAACTGCACCCTCCAAGGAGCAACTTAAATCCATAACCAAAGATTAGAAAGCTGTAGGGATGGGAAAACAAGGTAATTTCTCCTCTGGAAGAGTAATTTGAGTCAAACCCATGGAAAACTGACAGGAGACAAATTATAGGCTTATAGCAGCATTTGTGGTGGCTCTGCTTGTTTCATTGAATCTTTGCCAGCTTATACTCTTCCAGAGTCTGGCTTCCTTGGCTTCAGTGGTGTTACACCACCTGGGGAGCCAGACCATGTCAGAAACCAACATTAAGTAGCCCTTGTTTGGGGAATGGGTAGAAAATCCGAGGGTGTCTGGTGAGCATCTATGTCAGTGCCTTCCTCTGCCATCGCCAGACAAACAAGCACACCATATTCCATTTCCCACAGCTTAAGAACACATGAAGAGATATTGTGACCAGGGATCAGCTGACACATGCTAAAATTTTGCATTAAGGAAGGTTCTGAGTGCATCTGAGCCCCTGTAGAGTCCAAGCTTTTAACCCACCTCATGAGGCACCAGTGTCCATGTGTCACTCAATCTGTCATTACAGGATTGAACCTTCTATATGGGATATTATCTGGTCAGAGGTTCCTGGGGCTCAAAACCTGCATCTTAGGGATTCATCCCCATAATAACACTAAAAACTTCACTTGGCAAAGACAACGTATGACTGGGACAGCGAATAATGGGTTTTTCTGGTAATGTGACCCTCTAGTTCCTGTGGCAAGATATGTCCCGTCAGGACTTTATTGCACTAAGGTAAGCATACAAGCATGCAAACAAGAAATAAGCTTTATTTGCAGTACAATAGAAATAAAATACACTTCTTTTCTATTATGATAATCCTTATCCATTTTATTTCTTAGCTCAAGAACTGTTTGTAGTATGTTACAGATGAATCCTTCTCTGGGGAAGGGTTCATGAGAGCCCATCCTGAGCATGCATGTCTCGTTCCACTCCGTGGACAACAAGGGAGGTGGATCTTTTGTGATTCCCTAGAAGTGGCCTGCACAATAGCGCTGCTGGGGCAGCAGAGTCACGACAATAACTCCAAGGAAGAATAACACAGCAATTTATTAGTTCTCCCTAATGAAAAAAATCAACAAATGGTATGGACAAAGGCTTATTTTTTGTAGGCGATAGATTTACGGCATGACCAACTTTAGAAAAGGAAAAAGACTTATTAGAAAAGAGGAAAGGAGAGGGGGAGTGAGGGAGTGGGGGAGAGAGATGAAGAGAAAAAGTTATCACCACCCATGGATACAGTGACGTCTCACTGGATCAGTCCAAATCTTCAGTTCTTCAGTGGTGGGGGCACAACAATCAGTATTTTTCTCTTTTTATACCTTTGAGATATCTGGATGAAAATCCCAGCTTTCACAGGAAGTGGTGTTGGTTTGCATAAGCCCTCACAAGTTAGGACAGAACATCACTGGGCCATCAGTCTACAATCAGCAGAAACACTTAAAGAAAGGACAAGGTTCTGCCTAGACCAGACTCATCTTTTCCCTTTGTTATAACCTATCTGCAAGGTGCAGGCAATCAACACCTTTCCAGAATTTATAATCTCACAAGGTTTGAGACACCCAATAAACAGGCTCTTACAGTGCAAAAGACATAAGCGCCTCAAATGCTCAGACCCGTAGAGGGAAAACAAACAGGACCACAACACCTGAAGAGCCTGTGTGTATTTTTTTATTTCACTGAAACAAAGACTCTCTGGGATATAAATTAACTTACTTATTGTTCCAGCTGTCTTGAAGTGGACATGACAAAGTCTCTCATAAACAGATTGAAAAGTCATTTGATCTCACTGCGGCTTTATTTGAGTAACTCTGTGTCAACCACTGAAATGTTATTGTATGCCTTTGTCAAGGGTTAGGGCTGGACTGGCCACTAGACAAATGACAGATGCTTTCTATTAACCCCTCATTAATTCTTTCTCTTCCCCATTCCCCAAGAGGAAGAGAAAGAATAAAGGAGAGAGACTTATGGAATGAAAAAGCAAACAAAAACAGCTTTAATGAAAATAATAATAACTTGCAATATATTCAAATATATGCAAAAGCAATATCAAATCCAATACACCCCCAACCCCCCTCATCCCTGGTTGCAATTACATCACCATCACTACTGATGTTGTGGACAGACACTGGGGAAATCCCAGACCGGACTCAGAAGCAGATGGGAACCAGATTCAGGACCTGTATTCTGGAACTGTATTTGGGAACATATTGATCATGATCCCTCAGTTTTATACCAAATATGTCATATAGGGGACAGAATCCCTTGCTGGTCCATTTAGGGTCACCTTTCCTGTCCGTTCTTACTTGTAAGTGCAGCCTTTTACTTTCTGAAACCCCAACGTGGTAAACAAGATTTAAGAGTGACCTTGGTCTGAACAAGAGCAAGTATAATTAAAAGCCTTTCTGCACACACCAGTCTTTAGTAGTAACTATAAATATTATCACTGCCAGAAGCAGACACTATCTGCAAAAACATGCAGTTAACTTCAGAAAGTGCATTTACTTAGAAGAGACTGAGCTGCAAAGTTAAATCACTGAACAGAATTAGTTCTGTTCTAACTCAAAACAGGATAGTCTTCTTTAGAGATACTCCTCAGTGATTACCAATTACAACAGATTGGAATACAGGATTTGGCCTTTGCAGTCTGACCTTATGTTAAGGTACATCTCTATCTTCTCTTGAAAATTATTAATATAAGGAACAATAGATATATTGATAATTCCATAAGAGTGAGTACCATTTCTAAGTCACTAGCATCATACTCTTTTCCTTTCAGTATACCCAGTTCAGAGGGATGTTAAAACTTAACTGATCATTTGTCATCAGTATATGTCTTCCAAAAACATCCTCCCTCTTCTCAGAATACAAACTTTTGATAGTGTGCTAATTATTCTGATGGGTTATTATTTCTACTTTTTAAATTATTTATCAAATTATAATACTAGTGTGAAACCTTCAAAGTTTTAACACAATTTTATTTTCTCCAGCCTAAAACATCAACTGTTATAGAACTCATTTCAGGATTTTGGATCATTTTTCATCAGTTTCTAACACTGTCAAAAATGTTAAGACTTACTATGAAAAAAAACAGGCCCAAGGAATAGGCCCTTCAAGTTGACATACAAGTATAAAAGCAATTTAGAACAAAAATTAGAGGCATTATGCAAGCTATGGGAATGGAAAAGGACAGGAGGTAGTTGTCAGGTTCAAGCCTTTCATTTGGGTTTAAATAACACTAAGAATGCAAAAAAAAAGCAACAACCATAAACAAAAGCAAACTATTCTAAATGCTATTCAATGTGTTTTATTTGAAGGGTAAATTTTAGGAATTTTATGATTCTTCCTTGACTTGGAAATAATACTGTCTTGAATTTTAGTTACAACTGAGGATTCTAGAAGTCCTGAAAAAAAAACCCAGAACTCTTCTCTTTACTTTACAAAGAGTTAAAATGCATACGTGGAAAAAAAAGAAAAAAAAAAAGAAAATTTGAAGAATTTTGCCTTATGCTACTTAGCATCTCCTTTTTTATTCAAACACAGAATGAGGAAATGACACAAGAAATCTTTTCTGAATCATCAGGAGCTTTGTTTAATGAAAGCTATGGAAGAGATTTGGGTCATTTTTTATTATTTCTGTTTCTTGTTCTATCTGTTTATCTGGCTATCTAAATAGCTCTCATCACCTGAGAACTTAATAGTTCAGGATCTGTTCTGAGTCCTGCTGCAGATCAACAACAACAGAAAGTTACTCTATGCTTACATATTTGTTTATGGGTGGTTACTTATTACCATTGCAGCTCAGTGTCTTGTAATGCCCAAAAGCAAGGATAATCTGTTATGTTAATTCTAAGTTAAAAAAAAAAAAAAAAAAAAAAAAAAAGCTGTATGTCAGGGTCTCCAAGGATAGATAATTATAGAAAGAGCACCATCTATTGTCAGGCAAAAAATATTAATGTTGTTTATAGGCATAAAGCTTCAATGACATGGAGACAGCTGTGGGATTTGGACCTCTGCCAATAGCTAAGTGAAAAGTACTTTGAATTATTTTGGCTCCAAGATGAAATGGGCTGGGCAATATGAATGTCTCATATCTCATAAACACCAAGACACTGTAGCTTACATAGGGTTGGGAGGTTTTTATGTTTCTTTATAGGGACCCATTAGAAGAAATAGGTCATGAATGACAACTGACTGATAGCTTGATGAATGGGTACAGTTGTGATGTTTAAAGGGATATTTGGATAACATGGGGGATAACAAGGCATGAGAAACCCTGGCTGGCTTCAGGAAGCACTCAGATCTAGGGCACATGTGTGGCTCAGGCTCACCAACAGCAGCTGCACAACATCTTGGCTGAGGCAACAGCTTTTGCCTCTCTGCCAAAAAGTAGCTCAGGAGCATCCTCAATATAACATGGGCAGGGTATTCCTGGGCAGCCAGGGCCAGAGCTGGCTCTTCATGCCATATTCCATCACCTGGTGCAGACCTCCAACACTTACTCCACCTCTCAGCAGATGCTGATAATCCCCCTGGACCAGTCTAGGGTTTTGCCAGTTTTATATTTGGAGATGGGAAGAAGGGAAGGAGATAATTCTTCAGTGGCTATTTGGAAAGACTGACTCATTCCAGGAAAAGTTGTTATGCCAAGCACTTCATAAATCATTCATTCAGCTCTCTGCTTTTTCAGCAGATTTTATTACTGGTGTAATGTCTTAATAAAAATGAAGGGCAATCACTGTCCAGACCAGCTTGTGTGGTCTTTTGTGCTGCAAACAACAGAAGAGAGAGGAGACATCAAAAGCCAACAGGAATGAATGATAATTTGTTTCCCCTTCTGTTATAAACTTTCCCATGTAACTAATCCTGCCCTGGGACTTTACAAATACACCAAAAAAAAAAGTAGTTTCAGAGATACTTCAAACCATTAGAGAGACAATCTCACCAACAGCATGGAAGTTAATGACTCAGCTGCTCCACACATGCAGTCATTTCCCTTGGAAGAGTATTTTTATAGATATGTAGAAAATCCAGCATACAGGCGTTATGGAGGGGAATGTTTTTGTCCACCAAATAGATGCATTTATAAAAGAACATGCCTCTATGCAGAGGCTTGTGAATGAGTACTACAGTAGGGAATAGAGCAAATTACAGATATTTGTCCAAACCACCATCAAGAAGTAAATTTTTATAGCAGGTGATGAGTGAAAGAAAGGAAGTCCTGTGTGGGCCAAGAAGCTAAAGGGCTACTAACTCCTACCAATACTCTGCAGGTAGACAAACACCAGATGGGTATAAGCAGGGAACAGATGACAGGTGTGGAGATGAGGAAAAGCAGACAGCTGACAGCAGAAGCTACAAGTTTTCTTGTCTGGTTTTATGATGAGTCAAGCCCCTCTGACTTCCCACATAGAGTGATTGTGAAAGAGACTGTGCTGCATTATGGATGCTGAGGAAAGGGGAAAAGAATGTTGATGTGGGCACAGGGGAGCTGGCCATTTTGTCCTGATACCCAAAACTTCAATTTCCTGTTTTTATTGGAATAAGAGCTATGTGCTTGCTACTGATGTGCAAAGGATACACATAAGGGTAACACCATGAAAAATACAGCACAAAATCTAATTTTTACCTAGCTATGCATCAGGTCCTTGCTGACCTCTTCTTTCACCACTGCTAGAGAGAAGCTCAATGCCACGAAAGAGCAGGGTCAGCCAAATGCAACAGATGAAAAGGAGTGCAGTCTCTGGAGGACAGCTCTTCCCAGCATTGGAGATAACCTGAGACTTATCAGGTCTGTCCTCTGTGAGAAGCGCTTAAGCACAACCAATGCAACAGAGTGGAAAAGCATTTTCTTCACCAAATAACAAGAAAACCCCAGGCTGTGAGTCAAAAGAAACTTCTCTATCCTTCAGGTCCCCTATCTGCAAATGTATTTGAAATGGATGTATGAGTAAATACCTTACGACACACACAAGAGCATTTGTTTCTTTCCCCAGATCCTTCACAATCAGTATTCTAAGATTCTATCATTCTCTGATTATTAATTGACTCAAAGGTCAAACCACTGTTTGCATGGTCAGGCATGGAACAAGAAAGAGAACTATTCTACTTTATGATTTTCAACATTAGTTCTCAGAGGACCTGTATTCACCCACTGGTACTCCCCCAACTTTTTTTCTGGTACTTTGGGGAAGCAATTCAGCATATTCACAACTTCTGTAAAAGACTTCTTTCTCCCCATGAGTATAATCTCACCAAGTCAGGACTGTTTCTCACTAGCTATCTGTTAGGTAGAACTAACAATCAACAGAGAGAGGCCCTGACCTTGCCAGCTCATTACATAAAGACAAATTTCTGAAAAGGCTCCTTTTTCCAGGGCTGCCAATTCAGAACTATTTGTCAGAACCGTCTAAAAGTGTGGGAATATCCATCTGACCTGCAGTCCCCACGGAGGGATTTCACCTCAAAATTGCCTTTGAGATAGAGTGAGAAGTTCCAAGCTGAGACAGAAAAACAAGAATTAAGGGAGTTGATAAAGAAGAAAACCACAAGCTATGCAAGAAAAGAAGTAACAACAGAACAACACACCAACGGTCATAAAAGTCACAAAAGAAGATCCAATGAGATTGTTACGCATAACTTATAGAAAAGTATGAGAATCAGTGTGTTAGTTTAAAAAGGGGGCTATTGCTATTGCTGCTTAACAAACTTTGTGTCACTTGACCGTCTCTACTGTGACATAAAAGGATGAGTATCAAGGTAGCTATGACATGAGCCAACAAACCCTCCTGGAACCACAGGTGAGCATGGAGCAGACCTCAGTAGAGAAGGCTGGTAGTAACAGTTGCTTAGGAATGAGCTTGGCTGGTGTGAAATGCAAGCTGTGTGACACCCCATAAGACCAGAAAGGCTGTACATTTCCAAGGACAAGTGACACTTTCTTCACTCAGAGGGATCATAGAAAAGCTCACCCACTCTCCAAAGCTATGTGCCTTCCCCTGTTGTTAGACACAATACAACAAGAGTACAAGCCGAGTGACTTGAGAAAGAAGACTTTTTTCAAGTTATATTACTTAACAGTGTCTAAATGCAGTTTGAACTCCTTCAGTTGCTGAAGGGCCTCTATCAGATAGAACTTCTGCTAGCACAGCTGCTATCTTCTCAGGTGAGCAAAATACAATCAGATCGTTCTGAAGATCCAAGACTTTGGGGACTCAGGGACAATTTCTTAACTCTTCTTCAGTTCATCTTTCTTTAGCAAGGAAATTTCTGGGCTTGATCTTCCTGCAAGTGTCTTAATAACTTTGCTTCTCATGGGCATGAGAAATCAGCCCTTTCTACAGCAGGGAGAGTATAACCCATTATATTTGGCATCCTCATCCATTTCCAAGTCTTCTGTGTTTCCCATGGTTATCCAGTAACCAGCACATAGATGGCCACTGGTAGGCACAAAGTGTCATGTTTGCAGTCTTGTGATCATTCCTAAAGCAAAGTATCAAGCAGTGAAGAAGTCAAAAGGCTTGGGCCATCTTTAGGGGAAGAATATGGCAGCTGACTGTGCTACATTTGTCTGAGATAGAGATAATTTTCTTCACGGTAGCTGGTATAGGGTATCTCTTGGATTTGTGCTGGAAACAGTGTTGGTAACACAGGGATGTTCTTATTGCTTCTGAGCAGAGCTTACACTCAAAGGTCTTTTCTGCCTTTCAGGCCACTTCACCAGTGAGTAGGCTGGGGGTGCACAAGAATTTTGGAGAGGATACAGCTGACCCCAACAGAACAAAGGGATATTCCATATGATATGATGTCATATGTTTTAGGAGAGTAATAACTCTCACACCCTTGTTTCTGCATGCTTCCCCAACCTATCCTATTAGCTCTCTATGGGATGTCTTTAAACATAAATGTATTTTCACAGTGGCACCAGCTATCCAGGAGAAACAGCATCAAGCTTGCAGAAAGGAAGGAGACCTTAGAAACAAAATCTAGTGAAGCTGACACTTGTGCTTAGACCAGAGGCATTTTCCCCTGCTGGTGACTTGTTGAACTAGAGTAAGTGAGGAAGACAAGGGCACCATCTGTAAAGAGAAAAACAATTTTTTAGTCAGTAAAAGCAACTGCAGCCAATACTCTTTGAGACAACAGTATCAGCAGAACATTAATAAGACTTTATGCTTTATGCTCCTCAAATTTCTTCCCTGGCCCTCCAAAGAAAGCTTCCCAGTCTTTCAGGACTTCACCCATTTGTAAATTAAGGACAAAATCTTATTCATCAAGGTGTGACCACTAGACTAGTGCCCTGCTTCCATAAACTGGAGTCCATCTGAGAATTACAGGAAACATTTTGGAGTAGAAAAGGTATTAACCTTCTCTTTTTTTTTTTTCTTTTTTGCTTTTCCTTGAAATATAAATAATTTTGAAGCCTGATGGAGGTACAGTAGATGAGGAAGGAAAAGAGAGGAAGATGCAACTAATCTGAAAATGAATGGAAGGTTATGTACAAGGTTATAAGAAAAAATGTTATGGCCAGGATGGGAGGAATTATGGCATCTCTGCACGTCTTCAGGCCTTGAGCAACTACATGATTTCTGAATGAATTCTAAAGAGATCGGAAGCTCAAATATGAGAGGAATTAAAGCTTTGCAGTGTGAGGGCTTGTGCATGCATGACCATGTGTGTCTGGCATGAAAATAATTGAGTCTTTCTCCTCTGAAAAAGACAAAGAGAAGAGCATCCAAGGCCATGCCTTCAGGGAAATCAGCATATGCGCAGAGCAACAACTGTGGTATCTTGGGCATCTGCTGTATCCAGCAAGGAGCCAGCTTATTCCTTTGGAGCTGTCTCATAATTTTCTTTCTCAGACCCAAGCCTTCTGGGAGGAGGAGGATTTGGCAGGGCAAAAGAGCACTCCACAAAAATTTGTTTTCTCAAAAGTTGGATCTGACTTTTACCCACCATCTAATGTGGTCAAATATTTTTCTTAGCTCCTGTAAGCAATACACACACATATAATACTTTTACTATTCCTTTTTTCAGTGTTCTGGTTTATATGAGGATTTCAAGGTTCTTTGCAAAGAAAGGCTGGTATCACCATGGGGAAAGGCTAGAATCCAGGAGAGAAACCATTCTTTCAAGGTCATGCAGCTTTAGTGCATCAAGATCAAAACGATACCAAATTTCCAAGTTTTCTAACCCTACTCCAGCACATTATTTTGTGTGCAACCTGTAAGTGAATCTTGCTTTGAATGACAAGTAAGCCAACACCAAAAATATGGAAAATATTTAGAAATTCTGTTCATGAAGAAGTGTTTTAAACAGGCCTGATTTTAAAAATATTTTCTGTTTTCACAGGCTTTATTTTTATTTTCAAATATCAGAGTGTAAAAATAAAAACAAATGCAAAAGCCTTTGTTTCTTTGCTATGGGAGACCCAAGTTTTTCTTAAACACTTTAAAAAGAGAGGCAAAGAGGGCCCAAACCTGCAGAAACAAAGGCCTCAGAACCATGTGTGAAGCATCTGTAAAAAAACTGTACAGGCAATCTAGTTCTCTTTGTCAAACTGTCCTGGTTTGGGTGAAACTAGGCAAATTCTGTTCAGTGATTTTACTTTTTCAGCTCAGGTTTTCTAACTGGCTGCGCTTTCTGGAGTTAGCAGCATGTTTTGCAGACAGTGTCTGCTTCTAGCAGTGATAACACTTCATGTTTAGAGTTACTACCAGGGATGGAATGCAAACCAAGGCCATTGCTAGAATTTGTGTATTGCACTGAGGGGGGCAGAAAAGTGGAAGACCGCACCTGCAGGGAGGAGCGGACAGGACAGGGGACCCCAAACTGACCAGTGAGGTATTCCATCCCATACACGTCATATCCAGTATAGAAAGCTCAGGGGTCCAGAGGTTCATCCCTTTTTGCTTCTGGTCTCTCCCTTTTGCTTTGGCTCTCCTGTTGTTTTTTTTTTGTTTGCTCCCAAAACCCGGTGCCAGAGTCCAGCTCCTCCACAGCATCAGTGAGGGTGACATAATTACCATCAGGGGGATTGGGTTCGGTACTGGCTTTGTACATATTTGTATATATTTCATTTTTATTAAATTGTTCTAGTTCCTTTTTCTAATCACTAAGTATCTCTCCCTTATTTCTTTTCTCTCCCCTTTGGGGAGGGAGGGCGTTTAAAAGAGAGCATCTGTTATCAGTCTGGGGGTTGCCTTGACCCTAAACCATGACACAAACAGACATGGTTCCAAGAGCTGCAAAAAATAACCAACAGCCTGAAGGTCTGCTCTGAATCCACTATTAGTTTCAAGACTGTTTCACAGAGTACAAATGTTGACGACAAGGCAAACTGTCTAAAAATTCACCCTTTTTCTTGTCAGAGACATTTTATTATTTGCCTGCCACCCAAAGACTATATACCTCCACTGGCTTTCACTTCATATAACTCTGAAAGCCTGTTTGAGGTAGTTTTGTATGCACTCTATGCTCTGCTCAGTACTTTGCACTTCAGGAGCAAGGACAGAGATCCACCGCAGCCACAGCTGAAGGGGGGCAGCCTGCTGCAGGCTCCCTACTGCAGTCAGGCTCCTGTGTCTAGACAGAGATTTGATTTTGTAGTGTTAGGATTTTTTAAGGTACCTTAGGAATAGGCATTTTGGAATTAAGTTCTTATTAGTCTTCTATTTCCTCCTTAGTAGGTGCTAAAAAGCCATACAATGAGAAACACTGCACCTGTATGCAGCAGATGCCTGAGTTTCCAGCATAGACCAAACAGCTTTCTTCTGGACCTGCACTTCCATCTGTAAGTCTGAAACCAAAGGGGTAGTTTCCATTGTGATATGCAGTATTTATTTAACTGGAATTCAGCAGCAGGGACCCCACTGGAGGATGATACTGAGTCTCAGCTGGATATATCTCCAGCAGAAAAGTGGTCATGAACACTCACTCAATGCCCCAAGCAACTGCTCATAGCCCTTTTGCTGCTGCTATTCTCTATTTTTACCCTAAAATTTGTTACGGTAACATTTTTTTTCTCTTTGCTTCTTCAGAACAAACAGAAATATGTGGAATGGAAAAAGATTTTGGAGAAAAACTTCTCATCCCAGATGTCAAAGTAAGAATAAAAATTTCCATTGTTAAGGTGGCAAATTAAATAACAGGAAAGCAGGATTCTTTGGTGAAGCAGTGACAAACTTGCAGCATTGCTCAAACTCAGGAGTAAGTTCCGACAGACAGATCATTCTTCCTGCTTCTGAAAGGGCTCCAGAGCCCAGACAAAATTCCTCCTATGTTACAGGGAGCATCAACACATCTGGGCAGCTCAGGACTCTATCACCAGAACAACTGGGTAGAAGAAGGTCTGAGGACTTCAAGAGCCGACATTTGTTTTCATCCACCATTGAGGCACACCTCTGTTTTTGCAATTCATCAAGGTGAATTAACCTAATTTATCTTAGACTTAGAGCTTTATTTCATCATTCCCTTTCTGAGCAGTGACTGGAAAACTGCTTTCTTCCTCTAAGTGTACATGCCCTGTAGAGCCATGCTGGGACAGGGAATGTTGAACCAAGTCATGCAAAAGCAAAACAGCTTGTACTGGAGGGTCAGAGAGCTCCATCCAAGAACACTCTGTCATCTGATGGCTAAATCAGATGGTCTAGGTGATCCTGCTCTGGCAGAGGTTTGAACTAGATGATCTTACGAGGTCTCTTACAGCCCCAGACATTCTATGATTTTTTTTTTTAATATTTTTTTACTGTTTTGGACAGAGGGATTCAGTTTTCTCCTCTGCCTCAGGAGGTGTGTGATTTTTCCCTGCCTTCAGTGTGACTGCTCTTGTTGATCAGCCTAGAGCAAGCTACAGGGAACAAAGGATTCCCAAATTCTGGCCAAGCAGTGGCTCCACTCACATCCTCTGATGAACCCAGCCAGCATCAGCTTGCAGGAACAAACCTTCTTCCCTAAAGAAGCAATTTATTTACCAAGAAATTATCTCATTTTCTCTTTAGTGTACACAGTGAATTTCAAGTACTAGTATGAAAAGGTATTTCACTATCAGTTTGTACCTGGGAATCATGGCCCAAGTTGCTAATCTATGCCCCTACTGTCATTTCAATGTAGTTGGTATAACTCTCTGTTGGTGCAAAACAGCTTCTGCAATGCTTCCCTTTTCCTTATAAAAAAAGCAGGATTTAATGATCTGCACAAATCAGGCACTTCAGGTTTGCAAAGCTCTCTAAACCAGAAATTAATGATAACACTTTTCATCCTTACATATCAAAGGGATCTCTGCAGGCGGGTGATTACATCATTTCCTCTATTTTAGCAACAGAATAATTCTTAAATATATCTATCTCTGATCTGTTGAAGGCCAGACATCAGGTAAATGGCAGAAGAGTTAAATCTTCTAATTCCTAGTCTGTGCTCTCCTGATTGACATTGTGAAAGCTGGGGGTGGAAGGCTAGAGAAGGGAGGGAGAAATGAGAAGAACTGAGACTACATCTCAGGCATTTAAATCAAGAGTCTCCATACAGGAAAATATACTCTGCCAGTGTGCCCACAAGTGCTAAATGCCAGCTGAGTGCTGTCAGGGAGCCTGACAAACATGGGTAAAGTCATTATTTATTGGCAATTAAAACCAGAAATGTAGTGTGCAAGTGAACTGCTTGCCACTTTGTAATGGAAGAGTACTTTGGAGTATTTATCAGTTCTGTGACCAAGAACACATGAATTTTTTAATAATTGCTCCATTCATATCCTCACCACTGCATGCTGAACTCAGCCCATTTAAAATCCATAAATTAATCATTTATTACTGATTACACTTCACAATGGCAACCCAGATTGCTCCTCTGATGGTGGTAGTAAACATGTCATGGCAGTCCTTTGTTTCACAATCAGATGCCAGCATATCAGCTGTATTTAACAGTTCATTACTCACCCAGAAGTGCTCATGTGCTTTTTATTATATCAGCAATGCTGGAGCTTATTGCAGCATAAGCTGATCCATGGTGTAGCCCTGCTCCTCAGAACATATTATACGTCTGTTTAACTCCCAGCAAAGTCTGGAGGGGGTGATTAAACAGGGCTGCCGGGAACCGTCTCCAAGACCAGATGATAATGTGACTTCTTCCAGGACTGGAGAAGAGGCAGGATACTTTCCTCTGTGGACTTCCCTGGAGACACATGAAGAAGTCAATCCTCTACTCATGCTAAGGTTTGTTCCAAAGGCCTTTTTTTTTTTTTTCAAGATTTATGGGAATGTTTTCAACCACTAATTAGACTATTTTCACTTCAGTCACAAATTGTTTGTCCTACTAGTATGAGTACATTTCTGGTCTACAAATTTGTTTTTAAGTCATCTGAAATAGCTTCTCTAGTCTTCTTCTTCCATTAACTCTTCAAATCTCCTGTGAAAATCCCTTTTCCCTGTTATTTTTTTCCTCCATCACTTGTCCCCTCTTGCTCTGTTCCAGTCTTTGTAAATTATTTGCCACCCAACATCCTTCACACCAACATTTCTTGTAATTTATAGTGTCTACTATATTGTATTATTTAACACTGGAAAGCATTTCGGGATCTAGTTTAAGATGTATCAGGCAAAACGTAATTAATTGTGGTGTATTGTATAAAACCCTAGCCAATAAAATGTAAAACTATTAATAACTTAATGGTTGTTGTCTTGTTAATGTCTCAGTCTTTTGTGTTCATAGCAAGCTTGTCATGTTTATTCTACTGCAAAGGTGGAAGAAGCCTTTAAACTTGTTTTCCTCCTCTCAGGGAAATTGCTTTTTTCTTTCCAGCTAACACCACATGCTTGTTAATGGTGCATTAATAACATCCAAGTGATAAGCTTCTTCCTGCAGACAGAGAAGTCCACTAAATAATTTCATTCAGTCTTAATTCTAGATCATAAGTGCAAAAGGCAAGGCCATAGCAGCTGGCATTTTATTCAGCTTTCATCATAATGTCATATCAGATTAAATTACTGAAGATGACTGGAAATTTACATATCTTGTCTCTAAGTCAACAAGCCAGGCTTCCCTTCACCACATTACATCTCACTGAATTTATAAATCTAAACTAGCAATCCAACCTGTTTACATATTATATCATGAGATGAGTGTAATATAAGGTTTTATTTAGCAGATGTGGAGGAACTGCCTCTTGCAGGCAGAAAACTATAGACTAGGTCAGCACCTCTTGTCTGTTGTCCATAGCCTCAACCCTTTTAATTTCAATGACTGTAGGACTAACAAACAATATGGGAATTTGACCAACATTGTGTGATAAATTTTGTTGGGTTATTCTGTCTTTACACCAGAGTAAGAAAGAGGAGATTTATGTTCATTACTTTATTGAAAGTATCAAACAAGATATATAAATCCAGACTAGTTTCTATCTTGAGTAACAACTTATCTTTCTATTGATCATACTACGAAATTCACACTGTTTATGCTTTAAATGCACAAACTCCTCCTAGATCAGGTATCTTCTGTGCTATGGCTATGAAAGTTGAGTGTCACTGACTTCTGCTTTACATTCATGTTGCAAAATGATTCCTTTAAAGACCAGGATAAAAACAAATGCATTATTCAGAAGTGTCAGGGACAGCTGGATAGGGTACATGTTGGGTTTTTTTACATGCCATGTAAAACATTTACTACAACTCAGGTCTTCAGTAACAATCCTTACTGGGAAGAGAATAACAGAATTTCAAACTCAACTTCTTAATGAAGACATCTATTTGCAGAACGTATACCCTACTTAGGTATCCACATTAAGTGGTTCCATTTTTCAGTCACACTGGATCTGATTTTGTTTCATAGCTTCTCAAATCAGACTGCTTCTGACATACCTCGAAAAGATGTTGTAGTTTTATTCAACTGTTCACTGCTTTCATTAGTAGCAGTTCATACCAAAACTTACTCTTAAAATCTAACCAACCTAGTTTGAAAATCTCACCATTTTTATGTGACAGTTTACTGGGAATATAAGCCCAGTTTTAAGTCTCTCTGAGAGAGAAACTATAAACCCTCTGAGTCTATAGTAATACCCATTCCACAGGGAAGTTGTGATATTTAATTCCTTAATGATATCATGCATCTAGGTTTGCATGCTTTGAATTACAGTAAATTCAATTTCATTGATAATATATTAGCCTTGTGTTTGCTATCTCAATTATGTGTCAGCTTGGTTAGCTACATTCACTTAACGTATGAAAGACTACATACCACCAAATAGTTGTCTTAGCTTGATGTTACTGTTATTTTTTCTTGTTAAAGTCAAGCAGCATAAAGTGTAATTAACTGATCAGTATCTTATCAAGGAAGAATCATGTAAAGAAATATTAAAGGTATTAAAATGTTTCAAATGTATTTAAACAGGATTAGGAACAGGAAAGGAAATTACAAAGAAAAAAAATATAAATTACTGCTTTCCAGAGGGTTCTCAAAATTCACCATCATGTAGAATATCTTACCTGAGACTTACCTTCAAGAGTGTGATAAATGGGCACAAGAATAAAATGTATAAGAAAAAAAAACAACCAAAACAACCCTCAACAACTTAAAAAAACAAACACACACACAAAAAAAACCCCAAACAACAGTTAAATTCCATCACATGCATTACACCATAAATGTGCATCACAACAATTGGTAATTTCTTGCTGTTAAATCTTTCCTTAACAAATTATAAGGAGTAGGGACAGAATAATCCAGTGTTATCCACAATAGAGTAGGAAGTAAGGAAATTGCAAGATCATGAAATCCACAGTTAAATGTAAACACAAGTCCAGATAGGTCCATTGTCTGTACTTTTTGTCCATGGGACTGCAGGATATTATTGATTATGTAGTATTAGGCTGGAAAAATGAAATGAGGCAGCAAATTGCAGAATCAGTTGGTAGCTACCGAGCTGTCCAAGCCCTCTTACTGAAAGGCATCTCAGTAGTAGATTTTCCCAGCATAGTTTATCCTCTTTACAAGCTTGTAGTTCTATAGTTTTCTAAAGCAAAATCCAGGTGAATGCTGGATTGAAATGTGAAAGGGCATAATGTTTTCTGCATACACTTGTTTGAGCAGTTAATTTGTGGTTGATTATAGGCTTACAAAATAAGCCAGTTTATTGGATGTGGATGCTGCATCACTGGATGTACTCAAAACCAGGTTAGATGGGACTTTGAGCAACCTGGTCTAGTGGGAGGTTTCTCTGCCCATGGCAGGGGGGTTGGAACTAGATGATCCTTATGGTCCCTTCCAACACACATACACAAAAAAAAAAATTCCATGATTCTATGATTCCACGACCCATTTTAACCTCCTGGCCACTCTTGTACCTGCACACCATCTCTTGCTATCCCTTTGATGTGAGTTTACTGTCCCTTTCACTGTGATGCATATCTTGAATGAACTGGGACACATCCCTGCTGCTGGTGATGATTTTGCAGCAGCAGACCAGGACTGCCAGAAGGCAGGAGCTGTTGTGCTTTCTTCAGCCTACAACAGTCTCCTTGCCTTCCTGATGTGCTCCAAAGTATGGGGACGTGGGGAAATGTCACACATTTGGTGTGGCAAAGAGGAATTAGGGAGTGTCTCATTAATCAGATCATGAGTCCTTCTCTAGTGGTCATCTCTGCCTCCTCTGCCTTGGAAAACACAACAAACCCCATATTCTCTATAGAAATAATAATAATAAATTAATCCTGGAGGTTTCTAGAAAAGTCAAGGCTCGGATAATCCATTGTCTTCTCAGATAAACATATTGAATTTCTTCACAGTTAGCACACTAAGTTCTTACCAGCACAAGCATAAATGCAGATTTCACTGAAACAGCCTATAAAGCAGAATCAGAAACAGTGACAAATGCCATGATACCACAGGTTAAATCTATACAACTTTTTTTATGCTATGTCTATGAGGACAGGAAATAAAGACTATTTTCTACCAGAATTTGTGTGTGTGTCCAGTTACTCACATAAGGCTGGGAATATGTTCTGTCTTTAGTTAATCCAATCTGTTGATTCCTATTCTGAAAGGCAGTAAGGAAAGTGCAGAGAAAGGCTTTTAAAATATTGCTGTTGATCTTCTAAGAAGCTCCATATACAAGCAATTGTGAAGAGAAACAAGAAACAGTGAATGCATCTGAATTGTTATATATGCAGACAAATTCTGGGAATTGGTGATTCAATGTACTTTCAAGTTACAACACTCTGAAAGTGAAGTGGTACTTTAGTCCACAGAAAATCACCACTCTGTGGTATTGTGCAAACAACACCGGTACAAATAAATCCCATTTTATGATGATGACCCTCAGTGTAGAAACTGCTTATATCAACAATTTTCTTGTATATGTCTACATATCATTTTACATTGTTTTCATTTCTATCACTGGATTGAGCCTAGAATCAGTACAAATATCAAGCAACATCCTAATGTATGAGTTCCAAGGAGCTCAGATTGCAAAAATCTCATTGTGTTTCCTTGGTTCTACAGTCCATCTGTGGAAGGACAAAGATTAATCAATTGTCTAAATATCATCATCTAGGGTGCTTCCTGGGTGAAAAGGAAAGAACACTGATATAATTAAAAAGGACTTACATTGTAGATGGTTTGAACAACAACATTAAAATACCAAGAAGAGCTGTTGCTTCCACTGGGATCTGGCTGGGGGTTGACAGGTTTTCAAGGAGGTATCTAGTTCAAGACCATATGTTACAAGCTGTCCTTGGAGAAGTATTATAGGTGGAGGACACGTCAAGAAAGCTGAAGGACTTGGCAGCCTATATCCAGGAGAGTCCTTAGGCACAGCACAGAGAGCACTCTGATGCTACTTGAAGTAATGCATGCTTATTTGGATGGTGTCAGTGAAAGACATCACCAAATAATTCATCCTCATGGATCCAAATAAATAATCACTGCACCAACATAAACAAAACAGGCAGACAGATTAAGTTGCACCTTGTCTGTATGAAGTCCTCAAAGACATATAACAAAGTCCATTTCATAAATTTCATAAATTCCTTACTAGCCCTTAAAATACCTAGTATGCTTTATAGCATTTGTGCTGAAGATTTCCAAAATCATGCTGGTTCTTGACAATATAGGCTGCTTTCTGCAAAAAAATCTGGATACCAGGGAGTTAAGTAGACAGTGTTTAACTGGTAGCAGCAATATATTTAGTCTATTTTTATGAAAACATAGCATTACGTGCTATTTGTAAGTAATGTGAAAAGTCCTTGACAAGGTACATGAAGTAGAAAAGAGCACAGCAACATATTCATTTTAAAAAATGGTAGCAGAAAGCAAGTTGCTAGAAGCTGGTAATGCAGTCTGCTTTTCCTTTCAGTGAAACACTTTAAGATATATATATACCTGTTCCTCTTCTGCACTAAGAGGGCAGAGTGGAGAAGTACAAAGGTACTTGCCCATCCAGCACCCTTCAGTGCTACTATTCCCTGAAATAAAAAAAGCTGCTTCCCTCTGAAAAGAGAAGTAGGGTGATGGGAAGCAACAGTTGTATGTCTTGCTGCTTTTCTTTCTTTTCTTTTTTTTTTTTTTCAGTTAGTTTCCTTTTCTTCTCCATGAAGAGAGAAAAATAAACAAAACAAAACAAAAAGAAATCCAAAAATGTAAAAGGTGCCAGGGCACGTCAGTTGTGGGTGGAATCTTTAGGATTTTCTGATTGCATTTCTAAAAACACTTGATTGTATAATGCCTACTGATTCTTTAATTTCTTTACCTGTCAGAATAGACCTGTAACTTAGGTATGAGCTCCGGACACCTGCTTTTTGCTACAGCTTTCTTATTATGACCTAAGTCACTGAATTTCTCTGTGCTTCATTTCCTCATTCGTAAATGATGGCTCCTCCAGATCACCAAAGCATGTTCTTGTGAGGCTAAAAATGCCTTAATCTGTCCATCTTGTCTGCCAGAGATGAAGCAGAAAAAAAACTCAAATTGATAAAAGGTGGTACCAAGTAAATACTAAGTATAAATATCAAGGAGTGTATATGGGCTAAAATAGTATCTAGAAGTCTAGAAAAAAAAAAAAAATAAATTCAAATTCCAGACCCAGTTCAGCTCTCCTAGATATATGTCTAAACCCAGACTTAATTTTCCAAGGGCATTAGTGTTGGGATAAGGGTAGACTTGCACAACTGTAAGTCAGTATCAGCATGGGGAAGGGAGCTAAGGAAATATGGAAATGATCATGCCTGTTACGGATTTACAAGAAACTGGCAAGGCATTGATGAAAAATGTCAATGATTTAAGTGAGGGCACAGAAGGGTCAGTAGTTATGGAATAATGTCAGTTACAAAAGAAAAAAGTTTAGATCAGATTAAATGAAATATACACAGGGAAAATCACAATAATACAAAAAAAAAAAGATGTCACTGGAGTCATTGATGAGTAATATATAAAATTCTAAACAAATTCAGTGTTGCAATTAGAGGTTATACTCATTTGGATGGAATGGAAGAGGAGTGTTTTAGATTAAAACCCAGGTGTTTAGATACCATAGCACTGCCAAGGAGCCTCATGAAGGTTCTAATTGAGGCACAATATCAACCTCTCTCTTGTCAATCATGATGTCTGGTACTATATCTGTCCTGCTGCACTTCAAACTCTCCTCCTGGCAGAGGCAGGTAGCATATTGCAAATCTCCTTCAGACAGGCTTCCAGCAGGAGTTAAGTCTGCCTGTGGAGCATATGCCTTATATGAGAGTGAGACAATGAGTCAGATGAGTTATAGTTCCCTTGGGATTTGCTGTGGTTTACACTAGAGATTTCTTTTTAGAAAAGTTTCTGCCTGGTCCTTTAGTTTTATCATCAAAAATGCTTTTTGTTTGTTTTTTTGGGGTTGTTTACTTTTTTGTGTGTTTTTTTGTTTGTTTGATGGGTTTTTTTTGTGGAAGACAACACTTCTATCTTGGGTGGAAAATATTTAATATGATATTTTGATTAAAAAAAAAAAAGGATTTTAGTAGTATCAACCTCAGCTTTTGGTTTCTTTTATATTCCTCTTCATTCTTCCCCCTGTAATTTCTTATCAGAGTTCCTATAATGTCTGTATTGTGTCTTTAGTCATTGATTTTGCAGCTCAGCAATGACCATGACTGATCTTGACTTCATACTAGGGTAAATTAAGTGCAGCACTGCAGAACTCAGTGGAGCACTTCCATTGGCACAAAGGTTTTCCTCTTACATCTGACTTTGATCACTGTCCTGGTTTGGGTGAAAACCAAGTAAATTCTGTTCAGTGATTTTACTTTTCAGCTTAAGTTTCTAACTAACTGC
>JANHGL010003196.1:0-22937 GCA_024611195.1 Ceyx melanurus | reverse complement strand
GTTTTTAAACACTTCCAGGGATGGGGACTCCACCACCTCCCTGGGCAGCCCATTCCAGTGCCTAACCACCCTCTCTGTAATTACATTTTTCCTGCTATCCAACCTAAATTTCCCTTGGCACAACTTGCAGCCATTCCCCCATGTCCTGTCATCTTTAACTTGGGAGAAGAGGTCGACCCCCACCTCCCTACAACCTCCCTTAAGGTAGTTGTAGAAAGCAATAAGGTCCCCCCTGAGCCTCCTCTTCTCCTAAACAATCCCAGCTCCCTCAGCCTCTCCTCACAGGAGAAACTCTCCAGACCCTTCACCAGCTTAGTGAGTTATCTTCTGCAGCTGGAAAGCCTTAGAAATCATCAGCTGATGGTTATCATCATTAAGATCCTATCAGTGTGAGTGTGGCAGCAGCGTCAGTGGGGTCATTTGGAGTTGGTTTCCCTAAGTTTCTAGGGAGTAGTGTAAATTCATACACTGCTTGTGTTTGTGGGGTTTAGCTGCTTGGTGGGGCTGGGAATTAACCCCCATTTTCTTAATGAGTTTAAAAGCATTACCTCAGGAATGGGGGGTAAAAAACAAGGAAATCTCATAAACCCATTTTCTTCTGAGGAAATGATGCTAATTTTGCCATGTGATACCAGTAGACTTCCACATGATCTTTGTGATGCTAAATTGATGATTTTACAGTGCCTCTATATAAACAGGAAAGGACTAAATCAGCACGGAACGGGAGACCAAAAGAACTCACTTATCAGTTCTGCTATGAATAAAGCCCTACAAAGACATTTTGCTTGGATTCCAACTTGGTTCTGCAAAAAAGCAGTTTCCACAAATATTGTTAGCTGAGAATATTTCCTCCTTCCCCCACAAATTCCTGTGTTGTCACAGTCCTGCCATCAGTTTGTGATTGCCACCGCAGAAACCTAGGCAGAGATGGACCTGGGACTACCCTGGAGAGGTGTCCATGGTAGGATCAGAAGAAAAGTAGCATCTCTTCTGAGTTTTTACTAAAAAGAACAATGCACCACTCTTCAAATTCAGAGATGTGTAACTTGATCTGGAGAATTTCTGTCAGCTTCACTGTGGCTACCTCACCTGTGAAAAGTAAATTTCAAAGTGAAAGATTAACTTTGGAATGTACAGATGAATCACTTGGGAGCCAACTGTGGTGATGTGAGATAAGCTTTGTTTTTGCAGGTGGGGGGTGTGGAGGAGGGATGTAAAATCTTACTACCCAAGAGTTCTCTTACCATAATGAAGTCCTAATGACATGTCTTTTTGTTTCTAGAAAAGTTTCATCTGAGAAGAAAAAAGATGGTGATTTGGAAAGGCATGGTAGTGAAAATCAGGGATACATTCCAGAGGAACTGTGGAACACAGAGCATACCCCAAGTGAGTCTAAACTGGTCAATCACATCTTGTCAAACTGCTTCTCATCACAGGCATTTTGGACATGTCAAGCCACTCCATGACAAGATTTCATAATACTTTTTGAAGGTCTTGTGCTTGGCCTGAATATCTTCATAATATTTTGGATTTTCTAGAATATGGTCCTTCAAAAGTATTGAGAGAAAACCTCAAAGTTATTTGCAGTTGAATTTAGTTTTAGTCCTGGGTTTGTTTGTTTTTTTTAATGACTTTGTTCTTGCAAATACCTTTTGGGGCATGGAAATATCCAAATTTCTTATGATGTAAGAGTACTGGATTCTCATATAGTAATTATTTTAGACAACATTTTACAGTTGGTCTGTAAAAAAAAAAATCCCAAAGAAAGAAAGAAAGAAAAGCTGTTAGTGAACTATGATTTCACTGATAAATGACTAAGACATTATAAATTCTAGTCCTCAAGCACAAAGACTCTTCAAAAGCAAATGTAAATCTCCACTAAACCATTACCCATCACTTGCATTTATAACCACATTATTATCAGAACATTTAATCAAACACTTAATGACATAAAATTATTGTGCAGAGTCTATAATCCAGGCATACATCCTTTTCTCTCTAACAAATATATTGTGAAGAACTGCAGTGAAAAGGTTTCAAGAGCATGTGGTACTGTAAAATGTAGCAGTTATGAAAAATAAAGGGAAAACTAAGTAAACCTGGACAGTTTGGCTCTGCTGGGTCTTAGATGAGATCCTTTCATACTTGTTAGTGTGCTGGATTGTCCTTGGCTGGCCACCAAGTGCTCACCCAGCACTGCCACTCCCCCTTCTCAACAGGACAGGGGAGGAAAATAAGATGGAAAAGCTCATGGGTGAAGAGAGAGGAGAGGGAGATCACTCATCATGCACTGTCATGGGCAAAGCAGACTCCACTTGTGGGTTATAAATTATTAATTTAAGTTATTGCCAATTAATAAGAGTAGAATAGTGAGAAAAAAAAACTAAAGAAAAACAAAACTAAATCCACCTCCCTCCTCACCCCTCCACCTCCAACCCCAATTATTCCAAAGGCTCAACCTCACTCCAAAGTCACCCCTGAAAGCTCCTCCCTACTATACTATAAAAATCTTGCTGTGTTATCCCAACAAGTTAGCTAGAGTTGGGCTCACCGTGTTAAATAATATTTAGCTGTATTCCTGAATGGCTTGTGGTTCATGCTACGATGGACACCAAATAACAGCAATCTTGTATATTCTTGTTACAGGAATTGCCACCCTTTCCACAAGGTCTCCAAACTTCACTGCCTCTGATGCAGATTCACATACCAGTTCTGTACCAAAGGTAACTGTAATGCTGATATCTTGACTTTTTTTTTCTTTTTTCTCCACACAGTGTGTATCATTCTGTGCCCAAACATAGATTTTAGGTGTAGGTAGACATTTGTAAGTCAATTACAGCTCTAATTGCATAAGTGGAAAGTCCCTTCAGCATTTTTGAATATTTAATTTATTAAATGTTATCCTTAGTGCCCTGGGTGTTAGATTTATATTAACTTAAAAGAGGATGGAAGGTGAGGGAGAAACAACCACCCTTGATAACTGAAATAAATGCCTACTAAAGCTTTTGTCACATCTGTTCCCCTCAGCACCTTGGTACATCTTTCTCCCCACCTCCCAGGCTAAAGTTAGAAGTCACAGACTTCCTCTCATAGACTCGGAGTAACTGAAGTTGGAAGGGACTCCTAAGGATGACCAAGACCAACTCCCTGATCCTAGCAGGTCTACCTAAAACTAAAACATGTGACTAAGAACATGATCCAGATGCTCCCTGAACAATGTCAGCTATCCAGTCAGTGTCTGCTCTTTCCATTGTTTTTCATATCTTTTGTCCTCCAAATGCCATCTGTGCCTTTCTGCTGGATGGGTAGCCCTGGCTGGGACAGACTTCCCATAGGTCAATCAGTCTTTTCATCATTCCTGATACTAAAATATCTCCTTCTCTCTTGTCACAAGCTCACTTATTACCACTAATTGATCCTTTCAGCCCGATCAGCCAGGGTAACTGACGCAGCTAACACCCACTCCACCTTAGAGCTTTGCCCCAAGGTTTCCATATAGCTAGCACGTAAAGAAGTAGAGCTTAGTGTTCATTCCTCTTCATTCCTCCATTCTGAAGGGTGGTGCTGGACTCTCTTAGCTACTAGCACAGCAGCAATGTGGATCTAAATTTATGCCCTATATTTGTAAATACATTTAGCAGCTCCATGATGTTTCTTGCCAATATTCTCTGGGAAAAGTGGTGGTGATGTGGTACAGAGTTCACTCCTCAACACACTGATAACTCATTTATTTCTGAAGAGCTGCTTCAACATGTGCAATGCAGAAATCTGTCTTGGGATGACATTGCATATAAATCATAGCAGAGTGTGTCTAGTTCTTTTGGCACAAAGTGAAATTTAGGAAGCACTCAATCAGTGATTAAAACTGATCAAAATAATAACAGTAAAAATAATAGCAGTGACACTGATGTATTTGTGGCTGGTAGTTATTACTTTTGACTTTAATTACTTGTCAAAATAGTATTAAAGCAAGGCTTAAAAGCTTGTACAAAACAGCTGAGGGTTCATTGAGGATCTATAACCCTGAGCAGCAGTCTGATACCCTTATCAATGGGATTATAAAGCACTGTCCATGTTTACGTGCACAAGGTGTGTGGCACATGACAGTTGAGAAGCAAATGAGTTTATGCTGAGGACCATGTACCCACCCACACATTTCAGAGGGCAGCAATAACTTCAATTAGCTGTAGCTCTTTCCCAGCAAATGGACACTCACTGATGGTTGATTAGTCCTTGTTGTGCACTGTAATGACATTAAACCACTTGATATTACCTGAAAGTTACCCAGTTTGGGTGCTGAGACAGTTCCACAGAGAGAACAGTAGTGTTGTGAGTGGGGACCATCAGGAGGCTGGTTCACAAGCACTGGGTTCATGTTCCTGATTCAAACTGAAACATGAATGTAGGTGCAGGGCAAGAAGTCAAATGCTAGATTAGATAGCCTAGGGGGTCTATTGCAGCCCAGTGGCTAGGGAAACATGGAAATGCAGCAGACAGACAGCATAAAGTTGAACCATTTCTGTTAAACTAGTTGTCCCTGGGCAATATATTGCATAACAAATATTGTGGTGGTCTTTCATGATAATATATTTCTTGTCAAGTAGGAGAAATCACATGGCAAGCCATTTAACTGTTTGCTGATTAGTGCTGAGTCAAGCAACTTCTTCAGAAAGCACCTGCATTCCTGCCACTGCATTTTATAAGCACAGAAAGTTCTGTTTCTCAGTTGGCTTACTCTGACTGGATACTGGAAACATTCCCAAAGCTTTTTCATCTTTATTCTTCTGGAATTTATAAGAAATAAGAGGTAAAAAAACCCAGCATTTATGCCATAAAAAGGCATTAGGCAGTCTCCCCATGTTTCTGAGGGCATCAGCTTCAAATCTGATCCCTTCTCTTCCATATCTCAAAAGTTAAATTTTGAAATGATTTGAGAGATTAAGGGAGACATTTTATTACAGGTTTTATGTCCTCAGAAGTCCTTGCACATCGACCCAACCAGGTACAAAGCTTGAATTGTAAAAGGTGACAAGAGGAAATCACTTAGGTCAGCTGCTGGCCATTCAGATATTTTGAATCAGAAACTAATGCAAAATGTCCACAGAAGATAAATGTTGCCCCGGCCATTGCACTGATCAATTCACAACATGAACAAAAGATTTGGCAGGTCATCTCAGGGAAAAGTAGTATCTCAGCGAAGAAGGAGGAGGAAAAAAGGTGTGCAAAACATTTAAAAAATGATGAATATCGAGCTAAATTATTGAGCTGAGAAAAAAAAATTATCAGCTGCAGGAAAAGGAGAGCAGGAGCTTCAGGCAGGGGTGCTGAAAGGTCTTCATTCTGATTACATTAGCCAAGAAAAGGTCAAATGAAAAGTAGAGTTACTGATTTCTGTTTAATTGCATATTTTGCTACTGTCATGATGGGAGAAGAGTGAACCTTTCTTCTAGTCCCAGGGCTAAGCTGCAGGACAAACGTATTAGGGACCAGGGTCCCATCTGAAGGGCTGTTTCTCACACCCTGACCCTTTGTGCAGAGCTCTTTCCAAAGCCCAAGTGCAATGAGGGGTTCCCTTCCCTTACTCTCAGATGTGGCAGTCCCCAAAGGGTCAGTGCTGCCAGATCCTGAGTGCCACCCCCAAGGAACTGCATATTTCAAGTCCTACTGATACAAAAGGAGCTCTACAGACTCAGCATCTTGCAGGACTGGACAGTCTCCTACACAAGCTTCATAATTAGTCCATTTTCTATGCTCTAAAAGTGTCTATGATAAATCAGAAGACCATAACAGGGAGTGAGTGCTCATTTGCAGTGGGCCAGATTCATCCCTGGTGTAATTAACTGACTTCAGCACAATTGCAGTAGGCTTGCACTTGCCACCAGAGCCACAGTCCTCTCCAATCCAGAGTGAGTCATGGTTGCCTTAATGGGGATCTATTTTTCTTCTTAACTACTCCAAAAAGGCACTCTATAAACTGGAAATATTATATAGTGGTGGTTGTGGTTTTATACTGGGAAGGCAATGAATGATGAACCATAGCTTCATTTATTGCACCGTATAGAACTGCTGTGGCTCTGAGGATTGTTTGAAAAGAAAAATTAAGCTATCAAAATCAAATTAAAAGGTCAATAAAATAGAAATATAAACTGATGACAGCAAATAATTTTACCCCTACTGATGAAATGTATTGCAGAGTATGTCATGGTAGTCATTGGTCATTGTATCTTGCTAAATGAATAGTGATGATACAGAGATAGAAAACACAGGTGTAGTTTAGAATAATATATAATATTATATAATATATAATAATATATAATTTTTCCAAGTGTCTGTGAAAGAAGGGGAGGAGTGGAGTCTTCTTAATGAATTTAACTCATTAAGAAATGAGGAGGGATTTCCAGGCTGTATGTCCATTGATGGACAGGGAAATGTGCTTATGAAAAGCTGTGAGGATTGAACCAGCTCACTGTCGGAAGCAGTAAGTGTGTCTGAATTATTTTGAGGGTATCCAAAACTTTTGGACAGGTGTTCTCCTGTAACTGAAGTGAATTTGGAATGAGAATTAAAAACTGAGGGCAGGGGAAAAAAAATAACCTTCAGAAGCAGAAAGCTGTGCCTCCCTGAGATCTTGTTCTGTTAGCCAAATGTGGATGCATGCAGACACATTTGGAAGTACTCCTACCACTTTAATTTCAGCCATTGGCTCTAGTGCATTTAGACTTAGATTTTTCTGGCTGGCTAATAGCAGGCAAAGCCTTCAGTTTATCATACATTTCCACAGTGTCAGTGTCTGAGGAGCTGCCATCTGTCAAATGATTTTAGAGCTCAGAGCCCTGTTTCATAATGCCAGATGTGTGTTCATCATTCGTGTCACTGATGTCATATGGGTTGCAGAAGTGACTACAACTTGCTTGTAATAGCAGAAGTCCTTATTTCATTGACTAAGATCAGTATTCAGAATATCTCTGAAGGAGTCAACCCTGAAATCAGAGGATTCACACACTCATTTTACCTTCTGATTCATCCATTTATTGCTAGCTCTCTTTTTGTCTGGCTGGAAAAGATGGAAAGATTTGGGCATCTGTTTCCCCAACTAAATCAACAAACTATGCAAAGAGCTCCCCAGTATAATAGTCCCTTTAGAGTAATCTCTATAAAAAGGCATCCAGGGCAGATAAGTCAACAAGCAGGCTTTGAAACACGTGGCTGTCAAATATCCATGGTTAACTAGATGCCAAACTGGCAGCACAAATAGATTTAAATCTATGTTGAGAGAACTGCTGCTGATAATGCATCCTTACTGATAGAGGGGACCCCCTTAGAAACTCACTCCTGTGATGTTGGGCTGTGCAGCAAACCACTGGAGCTGTCTTTTTTGCTGTTCAGTGTGTAGGATGTAATGAATAATGATGTCATTTTTCTTAGCCTAGGATTGACATGACTAGGAGGAGAACACTGAATTAATCTAAAGAAGAAACATCTTTCATATCAAAACTAAGCAGAGGCTCTAGCAACTATAGTGCATCAGAGTCTAAATATGGAACGGTGGTTGTGCTCTGCACTTTGCATTTATGTTTGTGTGAGATCTTCTATAGCATCAGAAAATGAGGTTTAGGTCACTGCCCAGCAGCCAGCAGCCCCCATTTCAGTGAAGTTCTATGGAGTAAGCTGCAACCTTGGTGAGGCTGGGCTGCTTCAGAGAGAGCTTCACAGAAAATGGGCCAGTACACAGCATGAGTTGATTGAAATTCATGAAATTATTCATCAATTGATATCACAGCACAGTGAGAATAAAATATAAGTAACCCAGGGCATTTGCTCCAAAGCAAATGACTAAGAGAGATGCAGCAGGGCAGTGGTGAACATTGTGGGCACAGTCCCAGCCTGGGTGAAAACTTGCTGCTCCATTTCTCTTTTGGTGGGGAGGAGAAATGTGGGGACAAGGCAGGGGCTGGATGGCTCATTCTTGCAGATGAGATTTTTAAAGCCAGAACGGCATGCTTGGAGTACATTTCCCCACTGACAGGGAAGTTTGGGTGGAGCAAGGCAAAAACCCTCTATATGGTGGGAAGGCCTGCCATAATGGACCTGTAATTGAGTGGCCCGGAGGTGCAAAATAGCTGTTCTGCCTTAAAGGGAGCAAATCTCATCATATATTAATCTCCAGGGTAATGCAGAGCAGGGAAACTTCTGATGTACTCTGGAAATAAATGAGTGATGTCTCTGTTGAGCACAAGTTAGACCTTTGGCTTGAACTACAGGAAATTAAGTGAAGATCTTGGAAAAAGTCAAAGACAGGCAGGCCTGTTATTTCCCAGAGCACTGCTCCTCCCTGCAGAAATAAACAATAAAGGAGAGTAAATTTAGAAAACAGCAGCATCTTCTAGCAACAAAAAGGGACGGGGGAGAGGGGAGGGCTGGAGAAAGAGTTGTGTTTAAAACAAAAGGCAGCTGTCTTATGAAATGTTTCTAGGAGAGTTATATATTTATCCCATAGTTTTCCTTGAGGTGCTGGGATGAATTAAAATAGCAGAGATATGTTCACATTTGTTATCTAACATTTTCCTCTGTGGCTTATTCCATGATGTGTACATACCAAATGCATTAATTCAGATGTTCAGTACTGAAAGAGTACCTAGGCAATGCAGGCTGTGTATGATTCATGCTCCAGAAACAAGAAGATGGGTTAATAGTGAGGAACCAAGGTGGGCTTGTTAAAAATTCCACTGGGAAGAACAGTCAAATTTCCATGAAGTTCTGAGGGTTTGGGACCAGGTGAAGAAGGTGCAAGGAACCATCAGATAACATCTGCTCAGAGGTGAATAAACCAACACTTGGGCTCCCTGCAGCAAACCATTCAGCTGAAGTGTTTCACTGAGCAAGCTCTCTGAAGATACATCTTCATAACTTGGGAAGAAATTGTCATTCCTTAGAGCTGTTTAGTAAATATCTATGTGAGATCTCACTACATTTCAATATCCAAAATGTATGTTTCTCAGATGCATTTTTCTCTCTGTCTTTTCCTCTGCAATATTTTGTACAAACATGTAAGTAATGAGGACTGGCAATCAACCTAATTGATTTCCAATGAGGATAGCCTCTTCAAATCCCTGAGGAGCACGGGGTCATTTTGGTGATAGGCTGCTGTTGGTGGAAGTGGAATTGTGCCAGCTATTGGAACTTCAAAAAACCCTTCCTTGAATAAACACTGGGGTGTTGAGAGTTACCTTTCAGATACATGATCCTGAAATGCTTATTGTGGCAATTTCTGATGAGGTTGGAAAGCAATATCAGATTTTTTCTTACAGCTGAACAGGTAGATTCTTTAAGGGAACCAGAGGAGAAACACCCAACATCACGTTTTGCTTAAAAGAACACAGACTGCAGAGTCCTCAGGAATTTCCCAGAGGGCATAAGGCCAGTTAATGAATTCTCAGAGCTGCCATCACTGTGTGGCATGTGAAAGTTTTCTTTTGTTCTACTGTGCATCCTTTCCTTTGCATCTAGACGTTGAGTGGGCTGCTGGTGAGAGATTTCATTTCAGTGTGATGCTTTGGGGTGAGGGCTCAGCGTGTAACCTGATGAGAACCCTTGTGAGACTGCTTCTCTAGGATTTCTTCTATAACTGCTTTTGCTCTGCCATAGGTGCGACCTCAGAGACGTTCTGATTACCTGATCAGCCCAAAGAAAATTAGGAACGTGACCCTTGTGTAGGATGCACCTCCTCAGGAAATCTGCCAGTTGCACTTTACTCTTCTGGATGGCTTCCTGCAACAAAGAAAGGGTAACACCAGTTCTCTCAGTTTAAGCTATAAGTTATTTTTCTTTTTTTCCTCATGTAATGCAATAAAATTGCAACCTTTAAAATGTAGCATATGATAGCAAAATAATGGACATAAATGACAGCTTTATCTTCAGAGACAATGAATTTAATGGCACTCTACAAGAAAAAAGAAGCCATTCTTTTGTTCCCAAGGCAATCAGCAAAATTCCTATCAGACAGAAATATTAGGTTATCCACAGCATGATCAAGGGCTGGAATTGCAAGAGATTTAATAGTTCAGAAGAGCTTGTTAACAATAATACTGGTTAATAAAATACCTTCTTTTTTTTTTTTTTCATGTACTGATCATCTTGAGCATACAGATCAACATTTTTCAATTTATGTAATAATATCAAAGGATGTTTTCATGAGGGCTGTTTCAAAATTTCTAACAAAATTATCTTTGGATCAGTAATTAATTTATTTCATTTCAAGATATCCTTTTCTTAAAAGGTATTTGTTTTAAATCTAATGTTCCAGTTTTAAATTAAAAAAAAATGTACTATTTTGATTGAAATGCAAAAGTCTTAAGCTGAAAAATATGGATTTCAAAATCCTGACTTCTAAGAGTTGTTGCTTGAATGCTTTATGTCTCTGTTCTACTTGTAGGCTGAGTTTGGCAGCCAAATGACTTGGGTCATAGCAAATGGTGACTGCTGATATTTGTGCTGTGCCCTCTTGTTTCATGGGGGCTGGAGTTGATAACAACCATGAGAAATGCACTTTAGCTAAAACTTGTCAGAGCAGGTCTGGCACATGGACCCTGTATGTGCCTTCCCAACCTAAAAGATGTGATTTCCAGCTGAAATAGGTTGTCTGGAATTTTGTACTTCCTAATGAAAAGTTGGAGCTTATCAATTTTTCACAAAAAAGGCAAATTTCTTCCAGAAAAACAAGTTGCTTTCGGTGTACTTGTCTTTCTACCCACTCAAAGCATACTGAATTAGTGTTCTGCATGTTGATCTTTTGTATGATCCAATGCAGGTGTTCCTTGAGTGCTGAAGAAGCCACTACATAAAATTACTTTCAATGATAATCTTTGCAACGAAACCAAGAAATTTGCTGTTTCTCAGGAAAAAGAGGTTACTTTGCATGTTTAGCACTTGGCATCTCATTAAATTGGGACATATTTTGCACTGCTAGTTGCATTTTCAGTCAGTCTGTCAGAACAAGGGCTGTGACCAGTTCACAGTCTGCCACGTGCAATTGCACACAAAGCTGTTTAATTTCTGACCATCTACACTCTTCCTGTCATGCCTGGTTATGGAGGTTTAAATTAATTCCTATAGAATCCAATTGTACCAACAACATGCTTTGTAAATAGCTGTAGTGTTATGCAGAGACAATACAAGCAATTTACACTGTGGAATATATGTGTTATTTTTTTCCTTTAAATTATTATGCACTGAGAGAAACATCTCCCCTGTTCTGATGCAGGTATTTCTATCTCCTACTAATGTAGCACCCTAAACACACAAAAAAATCCACTTTGTTAAAGAAGTGTCCATTGCATGAGAGAGACAGGTCCAGAGTAACAGCAGACTGTCACTCAGGGATAAAAATTTGGCTTTCTGGGCATGTGCATGATTAACAAGCCTGCAGGTTGTCAAAATGTAATCCTGCACTACAGAAGTGAGAACTGCACGGAGGTAGTAGTTGCCTAGAAGAAAATATTGATTTATTAGAATGGATCTTAAAAAGTAATCAGACTATACTGCATTGTTTATCTCAAAGCCTTTTATTTCAAGCTCAACTTCAATTTTATTTAGCATCATATTAAAGCAGCCAACCTAGAACTGAAGAAAATGTTTTCTCCAATTAATCTGTGTCCTTCAACATTAATCAAAAACACTGTTGTGTTGAGGCCACAGGCAAGAGGAAGCATTCTCTGAGCAAAAGACAGGCTCCTGTGTCAGCAGTGTGATGCCTCCCGTGCTGAGGAGTCCCCACTGATCTTTCCCTGCTGTTACCTGGTGCTTGAGGCTCTTCAGAGGACACTGTAGTGCTTCCCAAAATGGTTTTCAGTGTGTCTGGGCAAAACCCCCTCCTGGCATTGCTGTTGAAAGGATGAGCTGATGAGATGCCCCTAATCTGGGAACTGTACCTTGGGGGCCACTTGCCAGTAGATGATAAAACTGATTTAATGGGGGGATTTCACAATCAAAAAACACCTCAAGTTTGTGTGGGCTGAGCAGATGCAACAGATGAACTCTTACTGAAGGGTAATCACAATATTAACACACATATTAATCACAATATTAACTAAATATTTGGGTTCTCACCAGTTGGATTGGCTAAACCCTGTATTTTTAGTATTTATTTGCTAGAATATATAGTACATGGTGCTGCTAACCTAAAATTAACCATTCTCTAGTGTTTGTACCTCCCAGCAGCAGAGGTGGGATTTCTTTGGTTGCTGGACTCACTTTTAGCAGAGAAGGATGCTGACTGAGGAGGAAGGACAACACACAGCAGCAGAAGGTATTAAAATTAAACCCCACTGACTGCCCATCCCTCTGACTCGAACAAAGAAAGGTTTTCTGCACAAGAAGTTGCCACAACCATGGAAACGTGCACATAACCAGAGTCTGAAACAATTTTCCTCCCTGCCAGCTACAGGAGTGCATCCCACACAGCTATGATGTGTTCTAACAGCATTAGCACAGGGTGAAAAACTCTTATGGTGTTCTTGAAATTGATAGCTTGGGGTATTTGTGTATTTCCAGATTTGTTTTCCTAGGGCGTGATATACAAACTATTTATCATCTCCAGCACTGCCTGTTACTTATGTTTGCAAATAGAGCTTCACCAAAAACAATACATAAAATACAGAGACAGTTTTTAGCACCCAGGGAATATAAACTATGCAGACACTTTCAGGAGACATGGTAGACTAAAAATACTGAGTTTCAGGCACTTTATGGAGACACCGATCTTTTGTACACATGCATATTGACTTAAAATTATGACTCGAGGGACATTTCATAATCTAGAAGTATCTAGTTTTTACTACTCACAGACTGTGCACAGTTTAGTAGTATAAAACCCTTCCACATTTCCTTATAAAATATTCCAATTTCAATTCCATCCATGTATATGAAGAAGAAAATTGCAGTGGAGATAAACTATTTCATTCTAGATTAAGGTTTCCTAATGTTGCCTCACCATTCTTGTACTTCACAGAAAAATTCAGGCTACCTTTAATACAAAGCCACTTAAAAATAAAACTGATTTCATGGGGGGGATTTCACAATCAAAAAGCACCTCAAGATTGTGTGGGCTGAGCAGAAGCAACAGATGAACTCTTACTGAAGGGTAATCACTATATTAACTAAATATTTGGGTTCTCACCAGTTGGATTGACTAAACCCTGTATTTTTAGTATTTATTTGCTAGAATATATAGTACATGGTGCTGCTAACCCCAAATAAACCATTCTCAAGTGTTTTTGCCTCCCAGCAGCAGAGGTGGGAATTCTTTGGTGCTGGATTCAATTTTAGCTGAGAAGGATGCTGAATGAGGCAGGAGGGACACAGCTGTCTGGGTAACCCTCACAGTGTTGCAGGTAACTCACTGCCCTTTCTTCTCCACACAAACAGATCTCACCCATCTCAAACGGGGCCCACTCCCAGCTCTCAGTCCCCGAGTTTCTCTGACATTCACAATCCCAGAAATACAATAAAATGAATCCAGTGGCCTCATGATAAGTGTAAATAAAATGAAGCAATCAACCTGAGCCAAACTGGTCTCACGTGGGCAAGCCACAATAAAAACAGCCCTAGCTGCCAAAAGGGGAACATTTCTTCCAAACCGCCTTTGGCATCTTAATACCCTTATTCAGAACAACCTCCAAAACTCCTTCTAAAGATGGGGTTGAGAATGGGAATTGATGAAGTCACTTGATATGGAGGAGCACGCTCCCAGTAGATGTGACTTTATGATGAGACTCTCCTCCTACTCACCACAATCCACTCTTGTTCCCCAGGCTATAAACTACCTGTCACTTCTTCCCCTTAGGTGACAAGCAGCTTCATCTAACTTACCTTCCTCTGTCTCTCCTTTTTCTCCCTCTTTACCATTCTTTCTTCTCCACAGCTACCAAATACCTTTAAACAAAGGCCTAATTGACAACACACCTAATTAACATCTGAGAATTTGTTCTCGGCTTGTATTTAGCTCTGAAAATTGCTGCTTCTATTTCAGCCCTGAATAAGGGCTTGCATACCTAAAAGTTTGCCTGCTATTTGCAGCAATAGCATCTGATCCAATAAAAGGTGCTGCTTCTCCCTGTAAGCTTTCTCTGGCCCATGCACACACACTGCTGGCTGTGTATTTCCATCCTCCCACCTACTGGGAGGACACTTGGGCAAGTCTCAGCTGACCTGCCTGACCTGCTGATGGAAAAAAATTGGAGAAAGAAAAGAGAAACCATGCTCTCTGTTCTTTGGGAGGTGCAGGTTAGTAACAACTCCTTTACATTATCCTAGAAACCATGGATTATTTATGGTAGATTAGCACAGATAGTTATTTAAATGAATATGGGTATTTGCTGGCTCAGAGGAATATTGCAATATGCTATTCCTTTTCAGCTCAGAGAATTAACATCTGGAGGCTTCCAGTGTCATTCAGTGGTAGCTCTCATATCAGAACTCACGTCACGCAGATATAATTTATATTGTTTATTTTCTATTATGGTATGATCACTCCCTCAAATGAGGTTTACACTAAGTGCTTTTTTTAAAAAAACATGTTCCAGCAAAACACTCTGTTTTTTGTTTTAGGAAAAGCATGCCAAAATCCAGGGAAAATAATACAGTGATGTTTTTATTAGAGAAGCCAACCAGATCCATCTCAGCTCTGCCTCCAGCTCATTAGCTTTCTATCACAAAAAAGCCCAGGGGCTGGTCTGACCTTAGATCAGGTCATCTGTGCATTGATCTCCTTAGTCCCAGTGACTTTCCAGTCAGATATTGACGCTGTGGTCTCAGCTCCACTTGCTTGTACCATGTGCTCATGCACCTTGGGTCCCTCTGCTGCAAACACCAGTGTTGCTACCACCCATTTTTCACCAACTATGAAAGAAGGAAGGGAGACTTGTTGGTCAGAATTCCTGCCCCGGGGCTGACAGCTCTTCAGAGGTGCTGGCAGACTGTATTTCTATTTACCAGCAGAATTAAGGATTCTTAAGGTGCTGTGAGTTGCCAGATGCTGTGACTGCTCCATACCACTCTTCAGAGACACTATCTTTAATTAAGTTGTTACCCTCCTGTCCTTCCAAAGGACTCTCACCCCTGTGGTGCTGAGCACTGTGGTAGTGCCCTCAAGCAGACGCCTGAAGCAAATCACTTCTGTGTCCAGAAACCTTTTCAGTGCAAATGCTTTTCTGCTGAGCAGCTGCAACAATGTGTGCCCAAGCTACACTACTGCAAATAATGTATTACTCCCTAAAAAAAATAAATAAATATTTGTTTTCCTCTTCTTTGCAGAAGCTGCTTTTCTGCCCTCTGTTGTGACCTCTCATAGCTTTACTTGTTTAATCAGGAACTCAAATGCCTCAGAGCAGGTGCCTTGAACTCCTCAGGTGACTGAAATTCCACAAACAGCCACATGGCGCCAAAGAAATAATAAGGAAGGAATTCTATATCCCTTTACACTCAGTGGCCAAACTGCTGACAAATTTCACCCTGCACTGCAGATATATTTCAATTATCGCAATGAATGCAGTCAGAAATAATTAATGAATATTTTCTAAGATCATCTACCCAACTAGGATGGTTTCTTTCTTCTCTTGCTATATTGCAAGAGAAGCAACTTCATAGCCAATAGGTAATAAAGCCTTAGTATCCTTAATTTCAACTGCTAATCCATTTTGATAGATAGATACAATGACCGTCAGATTCTGATGAAGTTGTTGATGGTGCTTTGAAAGGGAAACTGCAAGAAGATCCATGAGCTAGGGTTACCAATGTTATGTTGCCCGAGTCCCTCCTTTGTATTTATTAATTTTGCTGTTGAGTGAGATTTCTGTAGCAGGCACCTATGTCCTTGGTGCCCTTTGCAGCTGCTTAAGGATAAAAAGCTCACAGTGGACAAGTGACAGTGCACACAGCATCTCTCTTCAGACACACTCGTGGCTCAAAGAGTTTGTAATTCCAACAGTTGACATTAGTAAAGTGCCAGGCTGTAACTACACTGTTTTTCCTACTGCAGGTGCATAGTGTAGAGTATTCAGCATATGCTTCCTGAGTTGATGTGATGTAAACCTCATAGGTAAGAGCTCATTGAACTCAGTTTGCTCCCTTGGCTGTGTTTTCTGCTTCACAAAGTTGTCAAGTGAACAGTATTGCCAGCACAGGGTTGTAGCTCCTGTCAAGGAGCAAGAGGACTTTGTGAAGGAGTAAAGATCTAACTAAAAGGTCAATTGGCATAATCAACAATATAAGTAATCAATCTATTATCAACCTTTCGATTTCATTACCTTATAAATGATTCTTTCCCCCTGAGCTAGAATTAGCATTTCAGTATGCAGAGTATGGTGATTCTCAATAGCCAGGTACATTCTGAATGTATATTATTGCCAAGATAATTTATAGTACAAAAACTCCAAAAAATATAATAATTACTTCGTTCCTTAGGCATCAGTCATGACCTCCTTTAAATTAGAAAGATGTATAATGGAATAAGGGGAATAAAGGTCTGATATGGAAATGGACATGAGTTGGGATGTTTATGTGCTTGCACATCTTTTTGCATGATATTAATTGAAACTAGCAAGAAACATATTCTGGCAGTGCTATTGGTTACAGTCCAAACCAGTTCCCCCTCTTTTGCATCAGTGAGGGAGGAAGGAGAAGAGGGACAGGGAGGGAAAGGCACATTTCAGCAGCAGAAAGAAGCTGACTTTCATGTCTTCTCTGCTGTTGTAAACCAGAGAGGTTGTGGAGTCTTCTTCTCTGGAGATTTTCAGGACCCTCCTGGATGTGTTCCTGTGTGCCCTGTGCTAGATTAGATTATGAAACAAGGTAGACAAATGCTCAAGAACATGGCAATGCCCTCTGTAAAATAATCTAGCAAGTTTTTTTGACTTTCCTGGATAAGAGGCCTGTTATTTAATACCCTTCCCTTCCTCAGTATCAGGTGAACTCATTGTTTACAGTTGCATAACATCATTAAAGTTTCAGTTTCTGAAACTTTAAATATGAAGAGATGATAAGCTAAATATTTAAGAGAACCTGGGATTAGATGCACTGACCTTCACAAACTCCTTCAAGTAATTTATATAAATGAACCTACTTATTATTCATAAAAACAAAATGCCTGAAAAAAGTGAATCCAGGACTGCTGCTGAATTTTTCAGCTGAGATCAGAGCTAGTTAGCCCATTAGGGCCATAGCTAGCAGTCCTCCATCATGCTGCCAAGTCCACTGCAGTGCTTGAGCTGCTTCAAATTAACACAAAATATTCTTTTATTTCTGATCTTTTGAGGAAATACGTACTAGACTTTTGTTTTGGTCAAACCATAGTGTAATAGGGTAAATGCTAGAACCCTCAAAGCTTCATTGTACTAGAGCTGCAGAGGGACAAACCAATTACACAAGAATGCATTAAATCTAGCTGCTCTTTTTTTCTGGTCCCAAGTAACAATGATGCAGCTATTTTTAACTTCTGCGCAGCAGCAAGTATTAAAAAGCTACATGTGACCTAGCTTGCATTTTAAAGAGGGAAGATAGGAAAAAAAATAATTCAGAAACTGCACAGCATCAGACACACAACCCGTGATGTTGGAATTAGGGATTCCCACAGCTTGTCCTTGCTCTTCCCCTCCTGCATTGCCATCCATTCTAAAACAGACTGGCCTGTTTTGGAAGATGAGTGTGAAGAAGAAGAGTGTGACCAGCAGGTTGAGGGAGTTGCCTCTCCCCCTCTGCTGTGCCCTAGTGAGGTGCCCAGGTCTGGTCTCTCCAGTTCAAGAGAGACAGGTGCCACTGGAGACAGTCCAGTGGAGGGGTAAGATAATGATGAGGGAGACTGGAACTTACGAGGAAACAGTGGGAGACTTGGGGCTGCTTAGCCTGGAGAAGAGAAGAATGAGGGTGGATCTTTTCAGTGCTTATAAATATCTAAAGGGCAGATGTTAAGGGTATGGGGCCAGACTTTTTTTTAGTGATGCTCAGTGGTAGGACAAGGGGCCACAGGCACGAAGTAAAGCTCAGGAAGTTTCAGCTAAACATAAGGAAAAAGTTCTTTCCTGTGAGGGTGATGGAGCCCTGGAACAGGCTGCCCAGAGAGGCTGTGGAGTCTTCTCTGGAGACTTTCTAAGTGTCTGCCTGGACATGTATGTGCCTGTACAACCTCATCCAGGTGAATCTGCTCTGGCAGGGGAGATGATGATCCCCAGAGGTCCTTACCAACCCCTACCATGTGATGGTTCTGTGATTTTAGGGGAAGACTCTATGCACCAGTCCTGTGGTATAACCACAATGGCTAAAAACCATCTTCGTGTTCTTGCTTTTCCTGCATCTAGCTAGCAAGTTAAAAGAGAGGGAGACAGAGAGGTGCTCTGCAGGACACAAATCCTGGTGGTCAGTTATGTCCTAAAATTCCCTCAGGGGAAATTTGTCCTTTCATGGTCTGCAGAGAGTTCCCCGAGGCCCAGCCCTTCCTGATGGTGCGTTAGAAATACCACCAAGGAAAGCTCTGTTCTGAATAAAATGGCACTGGAGTGAGTCAGGACAGAAAACCATGTTTCTTTCGTGTTCATGAATCTATTTTAGAGTTATCTTGACCTTTACAAAAACCTTTACTTAATAACACCTCAATTAAAGATACTGGGCTAGAGAATACTTTCTAGCAAGGATAGAAAGTGGACAGGACCCTCAGAATAGTCATCAGCCACTAAGCTGAAATGTCACTGCTAGCCCATAGGAAATCTCTAACGAGGTGTTATTATTGGTAACACAAGTATTGCAGAAGAAAGGTGAAAGAAATAGAACAAAACATTTCTGTTAAAACTGAGGTGGTTTGGTGAAGGGTTGTTCATTCCCACATATTGTCTTGGAGTTACTTTTATATCCATAAGCATTTCTGAACATAAAAAAAAATGCAAATAATTTAATTTAAAAGGATTCAGCCAAATTGACTATACCTATTCATCAGTGTAGGTCTTTAGATGCTGAACGTGCACAGCCAGTTTTTTCTCTCATACTTTCTGTCTCCTTTACTTTCCATGTCTAACACTCCTCTCAGCAAACTAACCATTGCTAAAAGGAGAGATTTAACTCCGTGGCACAGAACAGGCTAAGCTAAAGTGCCTGGTTTTGGGTCTCCAAGCACGCCCATTGCTACATGGGTATTTCTAGAAGTCAGCACATTCTCTCTCAGCCTGTTGTTGCACTTCATGGCTCAGAAATTAAGAAGTGCTTATCTTACATTTTCCTCGACTAGCTCAATTCTGAATGTTAAATAAATATCTTTACCTTGATAAGTGGGAGAGATCTCAACTTGTGAATAAAGTAACTGTAGGAAATAGGCCTAGATGAGACCTCTTGAAGTACTGAGCCCATACTGTGCCTCCTGCTTTCAGCTGACATTGTATGTAATGTTCATTTTAACCAGCTCCATTTAAAAACCAGGTATGTAAGTGTAAAAAGGCACCAGAAGCTGAAGTTGAGAAGTCAAAAGCTATCAATTCATAAATGTATTTAAATTAAGATATTTAACAATAGAGATGAATCTTTCTTTTATTTACCTTACTAAAAAAGAAAGAGATGTTTCTATTATTTAATTAATACAAAGGTCACAGAGAGGTGCTGAGCTTGGAGAATTTTCCCTTAATCTCCCCAGAGTGACTGAAGTAAAGTAAGGGAAGGAGTACGTGTTAAACTTCTTTATTGCTCAATACTGCATGTTATAATTGTGGCTCTTTTTAATCACATTAATTCCTTTGTCTGCACAGAGATTGAAAATTGTTAACTGATAATTATGATGTCTTTTTACCTTTTAATTAAAAAGTTAACTGCCATGGGTAAGTGCCAAGTGTTACACATTTGCACATTCTCTGCTTCTGCAAAACAGAGCCAAAGAGTCAAAACCCACAACATTTTTCAGGCTCTGAAACGGCTTCAATTGAGAATGGATTTCTCTACAACAAAGTTAAAATTCACATCTGTGAATTACATCCTTCAAGACTCTTTGGCCAGACTGAAGAATTGATATTTATATTTGGGTTGGGTTTTTCTGGTTTTTTTTAGGATAGAAGATGACTCACACTGTACAGGAGGTCATCATGCAACTCAAAAAACTCTTATTTTTCCAAATGACATTTGATATTTGTATGACATGGACAGTGATAAGATTTTGTTGGCACCATTGACTAATTTCTGTTGCACAAGAACAAAGGTTAGATTGTTAATAAAGGCCCTGAGGCCCAGATCTTCAAAGTTAATTTGTTGTTTAAATACCCACAGCCATTAGCTTGTTAATATAAGGTTAAAAAAATATATATTAATGATAATTAAGCCTATAACCTTTTTTCTAAATTTTACATTTTTTACTTGGGCAAAGGAGCTGATACATATGATGTGACCAGTCTTACATCATGCAGTATCTAGGGCTGTGCTTGTTAAAACTTACCATCAGGGAGCAAAACAAAACCTCTAATTACAACATTAAATTATGTTCCAGATCCCATTCTATTTTCCAGTATGCAAATGCATGTGGCTTTCTCAAATGAAAGATTTCTGTTTTAAATCACCATCCTTGATTTCAGCTGCAAGATGGATCTTTTTTTTTTTTTCAGAAAGTTTGTATGAAATTATTCTTTCTCTTTAAAAAATAATAGCATATGAAAACAGCAAGAGCCATAGGTTTAATTTCAGTGTACTGACCTAAAGTGCTGGGAAATACCAGCTTTTGTAGTCACAGTCAAAATTAACATTATTCTAGCAAAGAGAGTGGCTCTGCTCTGATGGAATATGGAACACCTTCCACACAGCCCTGTTTTCATTTTGATCTATTTTTTTTTTTGTTAGATTTGATTTGATCAAAGTTAGACTGAAAAACATTCAGCAGACTAAGCTGTCATCTTCCTCTGCATTCCGTGTTATTTCTGGAGTGTTTCTGGAGCAAACTTTTAATGAAACTGCTTCAATTCCTAGGCAGTGTCAGAGTTCAGTTACCAGCCAGACTGCTTCAGTGGCAGGATGCAAGGCCATGGGGTTGAGTGTCACTGCCAGTGACTAGGGCTGAAGGCACCAGTAGCTCTTCAGCCCCATGCATGCAACACATGGTTCTCCAATAATGCACTGGCCAGTCCTGAGCAGACAGCTGTCTCCAGTTTCCTTGCACAGATGAATCTCGTTGGGAGCCTCTCTACTTTAGGATCCACCTCAAATGCTTTCCTCTCTGCTGCATCTTGCAGGTAAGTGGGAGTAAAAGGCATTCAAATTGCAGTCATACGCCAGCAGACGAGATTGAGCACATACCCGTCGCAGACATGATGAATAAGAAGGTGGGACTTTAATAGTCAATTTTCAGAATATAATGGCTCTTGAAAATAGATTAGCTTAGAAAGATTTCTCTATTTAGAAGTGTCACTAGTTAGCTGTGCACTTAAGTAAAAGCTGAGCTTTGAAGAACCTTTAAGTTAAAGGATTGCTATAGGTTGGAAAGGCTGCCAGCAAAGGGATACCTCAGAACTAGAACTCAGTGCCACCAGCCAGCATAAGTGACAGAATATAAATAAAACAAATATTGAGGTTAACTTTAAAGAGCCTTCTGAAAAATTCAAGTTGCTGATGCATTTTCAGGACTCAAGGTACGTCAAACTAAGCTAACTTGTATTTAAAGTGTCAGAGCTCAGGTTGTACCCATATTAGGATGTATTAGTGTGTCTGTGTTTGTTCCAGAGCTGCTCAGTTCAGTAGGTCCACACTTAGAAGTAGGAAAGACACATGAGATTTCAGCCCACGGTTTGTACCTAGATTGCTTTAGTTAGCTGTGGCAGTTTTCTGCAGTGTTGGAAATGCAGACATGGCAGGCAGAAAACAAGATTTGCTCAGAGGGAGAGAGAACACAAGGAGACCTGACCTGCATCTCTGCAGTTTAAGGTTTTTCACGGGGGGAGGGTGTGTTGTGACAGTCCTGTGCTCACTCAGGATCTGTCTCAGAGTGGGTTATGCTTCTTACACTGCAACTGCATGCTACAATACACCAGCTGTCCTCAGAGCAAAGTCATTGCGTGGAGGGTGCTGTCACCACGGCCAGTGTCACTGCTCCATCATCCCTGGGGTTTATTTGGAAAGAGTGGCACCTCAGTGCTTAGGCCTCTGCAAATCACATGGAAAAGGCAGGTTCCAGAAAGTTCTCACAAAATTGAATTTGTTGTCTCATCATAAGACTGGCCCTGAATGCAGATTTTGATGTAGCTAAGAGTCTGCTCCAAGGTAGCCCCTGGAAGTGGGAAGGTTTGGTGAGCTTCTCAGGTTCTCCAAATAACAGTTTAACTTTTTATTATTTTTATTATTATTATTGGAGGAAAAATTGGAGGGAGTTAAATGCATTCCCAGGGCAAATTAAATCTATATTTCTTCACAGATACATGAGTCAGAGCATCTGAATGTGCACTGCCAAATATAGTGATTGTGCTCCACCGAAAGCTGCGTGCTGGAGTGCAGCAGCACACTTCCCCAAGTTTTAATTATTCCTTCAGAAAAAAAAAAAATTATCAAAAGGCCTCTTCTCCATACATCTGCAGCAGCTCGTTGAAGAATTGCTATCTCAACAGAACCGGCGGCGAGATGCACTGCGCGGCTTGCTGAGCTCCTCAGGAAGGAAGAACAAAGGCAGCTTGTGGAGAGTGATGGAACTTTGACTCCTTAACCCGCTCCCTGCCTATTCATTCACATTTTCGGGCCATCTCCAGCGCATATAATGGGAAGGGCCGCTCCCGCCCCGAACTGTGCGGCCGAGCGCATCCCTAGCACCCGAGATGCGTCCCGCGGGGACCATCGCCGTCCTCCGCAGGGATGCTGCGGGACGCCCCGGCGGGGAGGGCTGCTTGTGCCGGGCGTCCGAGGGAAAAGCACCGTGTAGCGATGACGAGCATGGTGCGGAG
>JANHGL010003193.1:8465-35958 GCA_024611195.1 Ceyx melanurus | reverse complement strand
CTGCAGCGAGCCCCAGTGCCGGTGTCCCTAGCCTGTGGTGGCATTGGCATCCCACCCTTCTCCTGCCCCTGCCGCCCCACCACCCTTCCAGCATGCTGAGACCCGTGGGATGGCACTGAGATGCCTCGGCATCCCGCCAGGCTGGGTCCTTGAGCCTGTTGCCATCTTCCAGCACCCACTCGCACATCACCTCCCACCCGTCTTTACTTCTTCGTCCATATTACCCGTTTCCACCTATTTCCTGGCCCCAACTCTGTTTTCTGCCAGCTGGCCACTTCCTGGCACTCCTCCTGCTCCCTTCCCCACTGTCTTTCTCACCGTTGCTGGGGCATGCGTTGTGCTCTCACTGCTGGGGATGGGTTGTGTAGGTGCAGGGTAGGATCCATGCTCCCTGACAGTCCCAGCTCTTGCTCACCCTCCGCTCCATACTGCCCTGTAGCCCAGCCCTGGGCAGAGTGCAGTGCAGGTACTGCCTGTGCTGCCCCAGGCTCCTGGCACTGCAGCTTGGTTTCCACTCAGGTAACCCTGGGCATGGACAAGCAAAGCTGGGGCCTCTTTGGTCTCCTCCGCAGAGGAGATGGATGGCTGCTGGGGTGGGTTTTATGGCATCTGCATGGACAGCTAGGCCCTGGGCTGCTGTCTGTCTGACGCTGTCTGGAAAAGACTTCGGTTTCCTGCAAGACTTTTTGGAAAGGATCGTGTCAGTAACAGCCTTGATCAGGAGAGCGTGTGGGGCTGGCGATGAGCCGATCTCCGGGAAGACCAACCGGGCTGGAACTGTATTAGACCAGGCAAAAGCTACTGGGTGACATCAGGACAAAATGTGGGAGCCTGAAAAAAGCTGGTGGTGCTCTGTCCACCACCTCCAATGATGCTCATGCCAACATGGGGCACTGCTCTGTGGTGGCACAAGGCATGTCCTTGTGCCAACTGGGCTCCGCGGTACAGGCAGTGGATCTGGAGATGCAGCTGCAGGATCCTGCCAGCACCCGGCATCTCAGGCTGCTGGGATGGGCTGGTGGCAGCATCCGTGCCAGGGTGGCACCCTTCATTGGGTGGCCATAGAAACATGGAGAGATGCTGCCAAATACTGCACAGTCCTGGTGTCTCCCGCTCTCCAGTTGTGTTCGGCTTCGCTACCCCCTTCCTACGGTGTGTGGCACGTGTGGGCACAGTGCAAGGGTGTAGCCGCGGTACACAAAGGTGCCAGCTACTGCTGGGCATGACCTCTGCCTGCTGCCATAGTCACGGTTTGCTTCTTGCCATGCGTCTCTGCTACTGAGCAAACCCAACACTCATGTAAGAGCTGCAGGGTAGAAAATTACAGCTGCAGAGGAAATTTAAGGACAATGTGTGCTCCGCTCTGCCTGTGCGGATCGGGAGGCAATTGGCATAGAAAGACGTGTATTACCCCAAAGAAACCTTTCAGTCTCCTTTTATTCCCCCTCCAAGAGTTCCCAGTGCCCTTCCCTTTCCTGAAATATTTGTTCCAAAAAGTTCCGAGCTTATATATTTTCTTTTAATTTCAGTCTTGTGTGCAGTGAGTGTCCTGGAAATGGGAGAAAAATGGAATTTAAATGGAATTGCCATTCCGTAGGAAATCCCCGCGCTTCAGCGTGGCAGCCATTGTGAAATGCATTGAAAGCCAAAACTCTGATATTTTTTTTTCTAGAGGGATAAAAATTTGCATGATTTGGGAGAATTTCGTTTGGAGCACTGAAAAAAAAAAAGGTATAAAATTTTTAACTCACTTTAGAACAGGGAGGTAGAAAAGTTATTTTCAATAGCATGAAGGTAGCGTGCTAGACTGAAATGTCTACACTATTACATACCAAGTTGCACAGGCAAAAAAATTGAAGTGGGTGTTTTATGACACCATGAATTGAAGTTAAATAATAGAATATGAAATATCTTTGTTGTATTGAAAGAAAATCAATTGAGCAGAAATTACAGCATTTGAGGCTTGGGCAGGGGGTGAGAAAAATATTTATTTTTTTTTGCCAGAAATTGGCACTTCAAATGATGTTGCTGGTGTCTGCTCCCTCCCAGGTGATGCCTCCAGCTCATCTCTGCCCTCCTTCCGTGAGGTGGGAGACCTTCCTCCCCATCACAACACGGACTCCGTGGCCTTTGGGTGAGCTTGGGTGGCACCTCGGTGGGGAACAGGGTGCAGGAGGGAAGGGGGACCCAAGGACATCTCCTCCATCGTTTCAGGGCACGTAGGGATGGCAGAAGCAGGTGACAGAGAGCGGGTGATGTACTGGGAGTGTACTGGGCAGGGTGTAGAGCTAATGGTACAGGGATGTTTTGCACCATGATGGAGATGTTTTGCTCCTCCACGCAACAGAGATGGGGTGCAGGAGACCAGCAGGCTCCTTGGAAAAAACCCAGCTCCTTGCTGTGCTGATGCAATGGGATCCAGAGTTTGTGGCAATCCACCTTGCTAATCTCTCAATTGTCATCTCATTAATTGCCCCTCTGCTCAAAAAGAAAAAAAAAAAAAAAAGAGGTAAAAACTCATCTGCAAGGTTTATTCGACACTACTTTTCTACCCCTTCTGCAGCAATGCTGAAGTTGGGACCGCGGGAGAAGCAAAGCTCTGAAAAGGAGAGGAAATAGGTTTTTTCAGTTGTAAAAAGGCCGTGAGAATGCTGTAAGAACAGGAGAGAAGAGGTTTTAGGCATCCACACTTCTGGTGATGGGGGGGATGGAAAAGCATTCGTTTAAAATCAGGGAGCTGCAAGAAAAAAACCAACCAAACACAAAAAAAACCTACAACATTTTTAGGGTGTATAATTTTTGGATTGCTCCTGGAATGCTGAGATAAAGCAAATACTTGCATGATTTTAGGCAGGCTTATGGGCATATGTTTCTGGTCTCATTTCCATCCTTCTTGCCTTAATAGCTTCCAAAAAAAAAAAAATAAAGCCCCCAAGTTTGCAGAAAAATAACAGAACAGAGCAGAAAATCTACCTACCCTGTGATCTTTTATTTTTTCATTTTCCTGCAATTCTTGTTTCCTGAAATTGAGAGGGAAATTCTTGAAATATGTAAACAAACAAACGTAAAACATGTAAATAAATTCCCGGAATATTTAAATAAACATTTACATTGAAAATAAATGGGCACCCTTTTTGGTGATGGTGGAAATAGATCGGATGAATCCAAATTTAAGCACAGCCAAAACCCCAGTGAATCACTATAGGGATGAAGGAATTGTTTTCGATTGCTGAGGAATTATTAGAAGAAAATATTTTAACCAAAAAAAAAAAAAAAAGAATAAAGGCAACAAAAGCAATGAACCCAAGCCCCAAAAGATGCTGAGCATCTCAGAGAGGGAGGGAAGGAGGGAGGGAGGGAGAGCGGCTTGTCCCATGCATCCTGCTGGGGTCGGTGCATCCTGGTGGGGTCGGTGGATCCAGGAGGGTAAGAGTTCGGGGATCATTGGCTTCCTGGAGACATCCTGACACCTCCGCTCTTTGTTTGGTCGGGTCCTATGTTCGGAATGTCTCTGCTCGCCTTGCTGGCAGCCTTCGGTGCTGCCTTTATCTCCAGGGGCAAATCCATTCATATGATAACTCTATTCATACCCTGACAGTTCTTTCTCCTAACCCCGGTGTGTTTGCATGACCAACACTCAAAATTATTCCTCTTGTCCAGAAAAAACATTAACCCCTTCAGCCCTGGTAGTTCACAAAGTGAGTGGTGGGATCAGGCAGTCATATTTCCTTAAAAAAGAAGAAAAAAAAAAGAAAACAGCAAAGAAACCCCCATGTCCTGCCCATGTAGATGTGCTGTACGTAAGGTCATAAATAACCACATAATAGATCCATCCTTTATGGATCAGGTCCAGCCACACCAGTAAAGCATAATGAACTGTGTTTGGCCCAGGGATATCATCCAGAAAGGTACTCGACATTTATCTGAAGACATTGGCAAAGGCAGACCACTCCCTGACTCAAATAATTTGTTCCAATGGCTCATCAGCCTCAGCCTTAAAACACTGAACCCCTCTTTTCCATACTGCAAATTTTCCTGGTTTCACCTTCCAGCCATTTGTTCTTGTTAGGTTTTTCTTGCTCGATTACAGACCCCATCTTTTTCTGCCACAAAAGTGCACTGAGTGCAACTGGGTGCCTTGCACTTCTCATGGGCACTAGCAGATTGGGTTCTGCAGGTTGCCTTCTCTCTCATTTTAACTCACCCAGCCTTAGTATTGTGGCTGTGACTGTGGCATCTTCTGCTCTATCTCCAGTTTCTCATATTTAAAATGTCTGAATCATATAAATAAGTGCAACAGCTTCGGCTGCAGCAGGACAGACCAGCTCCATCCCATCATCGACGGCATGTGAAAGTCACTGGATCCTTCCTTGGGTGACACACCTTTGTGTGATGCACCTCCCAGACAATTTTTAAGGACTCTTCTGATATTTCATTACTGGTGGCAAGAGCTATTCAGCCTGTCCCTTCAAATGTTTTTAGCACTGGTATTTTCATCTGTAAAAATGGTCCATTTTAGGACCATTTAAGCCAGTAAAGGAATTGCCTTTAAAATAAATTATCTTGTTTTAAAAATGTCACTTTGGTCTACAAAAGCATGGTTTCACGGGGCCAACTGTTGTGAGAGCAAAGGACATCCTCCAAGAAATTAGGGAAAAAGCATCCGAGAGCCTGAAAAATTGCCATCTAATGTCCTTTCAGATCATCCAGATAAGTGAGCATGTTTGCAGAAATCCACATTTCCCTAGTGAGTCCTCCCAGAGAGGATAAAACACAAACCTCTTGCAGGACTTCTGGGATACAGGAGTCAGTGGAAAGGGCAGGGTGAGGTTTTTTGGGGGTGCTGCAGGTTTTGTTTCTATTGACGGACTCACAGGTTCTGCTACTGAAACAGATCTCCAGTGCCAGGTCCACTGGAGTGGTTGGGAGTGGCCTGAGAAGTAGCTGAGGGTGACACCAGGGAATCACAGTTTTGGGTAAGAAAGCTGCAAAGTCCCAAACAGACAGGAATTAACTCAGCAAACCTGCAGCTTGTGATTGGAAGTGCTGAGACCGTAGGAGCTTGCCTGGTGTGAGCTCCCACTCCCCAGAACGCAGCACAAGTCGTAAATCTCAGCAGCTAAAGCTGAAAATGAATTTGTGTTCATTTTGCTACACCCAGCAAACGAGAATCAAGAAGAGAGTCTCAGGACTAGCGTGAGGACACCAGCACAAGCTCCTCTGGAGAAGGCTCCCCTTTCTCTGAGTCTGTGTCACTCAGGTTTTACTTACTTTGAACAGAAAAGGTGTGTTCTGTGTGAGAAAACACTCCTGTGTCATTTTTAGACGGTCGTGATATGGTGTTATTGGTGACATGACATGTTTAGCCTGTCCCTGAACCTGGGACTGGAGTTTGGTGGAATGTGGAAGTCCTGGTCTGGGTGCAGGTGTTCTTCAGGCTTCTGGGTTTGTAGCCATTGGTCAGGGGTGTGAGAAGCTGTCCTTTGGCAGTGTGCGGATTGCATGGATTAGGTCTCACAGGGCTTTAGCCAAGGAGATGCCGAGGGGTGTCTGTGCAAGGTGCAGGCTCCTCTCTGCTGAGGGACAGGTCCATGTCATATTGCTGGGGATATTGTGGTGAAAGGACTTGTATTAAATCCCAGATGGCCAGATCCAGACCTGGGGACACCAGGTCTGCAGAGTCCTCCTTCAGCTGCCCTTGGCCCTCCCCAGTGAATCCCCCTTCCCCATCCTCACCACAGTTCCAGCTCCTTCCTCTGCTCACATCGGACGTTTCCATGGAATTTCTTGTCTTCCTGACCTTTCTCACCCCCCCCATCCCTAGAGCCCTTCCACCTCCTCCTCTGGCCTCTGCCCTGAATTACAACAAGCCCAGACACCCCCTGAGCCTGAAATAGCTCCTTCCCCACCAGAACAAGCTCCTGGGCTGAGGATGTGGTAACGTGTTCTCGTTCCTTGCTTTGAGCCTCAGGTCTGAGCCCCTACTCCCTGTCCTGTATTTAATATTTCCAGTCAGTTATTTGTGTCCAGCTCTGACCATGCTCTGTGTGCACTGAAAGTTGTGTGTGTGACACACCAGTGCTGCAATTACCCTACACCCTGCCTGACAGTGATTAGCATGTGTACACTTTAGTTTGGGTTGCCTAAACCAGTGGGTCAAACTTTCCCTGGCTGATCCACGGCACACGAGCATCAGGAGTCTCAAATCAGGTAGGAAACACAAACATTTTACATCTTTATTTTCTCACCTATGTTTCTGAAAGGGAACAATTTTATGTTGTTTGGCTTTTGATGTGGGTTTTTTGTTTTGTTTTGTTTTGGTTTTTTTCTGGGGAGAAAAAGAAAAGACGCTATGTTGTAATTTCAAGCTTTTTAGCCTTGGAAATACTTAATACAGGGTGTTTTGCTTTGTTTTGTTTCGTTTTGACATTATTTCATGACACTTCAATCTTACCACAGGTTATGCTCTTGCACTGCACATTATCTTATGTGATGTCATGCAGGGTCTGGAAGGATCAGGTTGATAATTATATTTTTAAAACCTGAACCAAGGGTTTTTGTTAGCACTGATTGAACAAACAAGCTTTCTTCCTACATCAAAGTATCTTCTGCTCCTGGTGTACTGAAAAGGGATGACCCTCTGGGAAGTCCTTAGGAGCATTACCGCTCCTGATGCATTACAAAATGATATAAAATTAAGTACAGAAAGTTCACAGCAACAATCCAAAGGTCTGAGAAGAAATCCTGAAATGGGAATTAGGACATGTCCAAAAAAGCAGCACTGCTTTTTCACAGCGATTGTTTGAAAAATGCTCCTTTTGAATTTTTTTCTTTTCAGCCTAATTCTGGTCTTTCCAGAAAGGTGGAAATCCCATGTTAGTGCTGAATTTGGTGACATCTTTTATATTTACCTGCAATGCTTTCCTAAGCTTCCTTTCTGGGCAGCCAAGACCAGTGGGTGCTGATGTGATCACCAGCCCTGCTGTCTCCTTACAAATCCTGCCTGGATCTGTGTGGATCCTGCGTGGCAGAGCACTGGTGTGCAGCACCCCACTGCCATGGTGCTGACCTGGATCTGTGGGGTACATCCCCTGCACTTATCTCCCAACTGGGAAGAGCTGACCTACCCCTCTCCCCTAGGCATGCTGCTTTTACCTCAAAGCCCCAGTGGCTGGCCAAGAAATGGGACTTCTCCTTCCTTTAAAGATAAACATTATCCTGGGGAAGGGGAAGCTGAAAGCAAAGCATCCCACCCCGTTCACCCACAATGCTCTGAGGCCAGCAAGACACGGCTTAGTTGCTTGGCTTTGCTTTTTGAGTTGGAAAGGTCGTGGCTGGCTATTCAGCATATCCTTGGATTAAACGGTGGGACACAAACAGCTGACCCTCCCCAGCCCCACCTGCCCTTTCAGAGTCCTGCCTGAGCTTATGGGTAGTGAAAGCCGCTAGGTCTTGTTCTTCTACCCTCAGGGAGCCTTTCCCACCCTTTTCCCATACCCCAGCTCTCTCTTCCTGCTGCAGAGAACTGTCCCTGCGCTGGTCCCCCACCAAGCGGGGCTGGGGCTGTGGGGCAGGTGTGGGGTGTGCAGACCCACACGGAGCTGTGGGGGCTGAGCCCCACGGTCTTTGGGTAGCAGGAGCAGGAGTGCCTAACTGTGCTGATAAGAGTTTAATTATCGATGCAAAAGCCGTTGTTGCATGGGGGGGAGCCTTGCTGTGAATCCTGGGAGGCCTTTGAAGTTGTGATGGAGAGGAACTGAAGCCCAAGGGAACAGGGCTGCTCCCACTGACCCTTCCTCCCCATGCCTGCACTACAAAGCCCCTGCCTGGGAGGGAGACGGCAGAGTAATTAGAGCGAGGACTGCAGCGGGTTAACAATTAACGAGGGAGCTCAGAGCCTTCTTTGGTCCCCCACTGCTCTTCTAGAGGCTGGGACTCAGTGCATCCCCCAGCATGTCACCCTTGGGTTTATCCCACCACCCTACCATGCACCCCTGCACAGGTCTATAGGCTCCCCTGGGCTGAACGGCTGTGGCTCACACAGTACCATTCCTGAGCCCAAGCTGCTTGGATGTGGGATGCCAAGGTGCCTTCACCTCTGCTTATAGGATGAGAATAGATCCTCGCCATAGCCACATCCACCAGAGCAAGTGTCGGGAAGGGTTTGGGAGAACATGTTGTTTATAGATATAGATATATGTCAAGAGATAAGAGCAGAAATCCTGTGGAAGCCAGTCCCTCCCTTGCCTTCCTCACTCATCCCAAGTGGTGTTCAGAATTGGATAGATAGGGCTACAGATACGGATGTGGGTGCAGATATAGATATAAAAATCAAGGTACAGGTAAAAATAAGCAATACATAGATACTATCTACATATACACACGCCTAGTCTTCAACCCCCACAAATCTGCACCGACCACTTGCATGAGGCAACTTCACAGAGGAGCAAGGAGGTCTGCCTCGCGTGCCATTCCGTCCCAAGACCCCAGTTGGGGAAGCGACCTGCTTGCTCCTAGGTGCTTCCATCTGAACGGGCAATCAGGCTTGACAGCGTTTCCACCAGCGCCGAGAATTTCCCCTGACACCTCCTGGTGTTTTGGCTCAATACACCGAGTCGAGGCCAAGGCACAGAATAGGGGAGCTACAAAATGGTGCTCAGGGAGACAAAATGGAGCTCGCAGTTTGAGACTGATACGTGCAGACAGTCCATAACATCAAACGGAATTACCCAGCTGTAGGAAAAAGGTCTCCCAAACCCGCAGCTGAAAAGAGTCCTTTGTGGCCTCCGGCATCCAGGGTGGGCTTGTTCGGAGCATCCCCCCAAGGAGAAATGAGGCGGGCGGGAAATCACCTGCAAGGGGCTGGATGGGGCTTTTCTCATGTGGATTCTTTTTGGAGTTGGTGTGTTGCCTTCCCCCTAAAGGGACGGTTGTGTTTCGGGAGGGCGGTGATCTCCCCCGTATCTAAGGAGAGCTGTTAGAGGGACGCTAGGATCCATGGGTGCATGCTGTACCGGGAGCTAATGCCAGAGCTCCGGGACACACGATGCCTTTAGACTTATGCAATGACCACTGCAGTGGCTCGATACACAGGGCTGCTCTGCACTTGGCTGAAATGCTGGCTAAGGAATGAGAGAAATAACTTAGCCCTCTTCCTGCAAAGAGACACGACCAGTCTGCTCCACCAGTGTGTTGCAGGGAAGCTTGTGTAGTTGCCTGCACACCAAAGCACCTGCAAGCAGGTGGGCTCCTTCATCTATCTGAAACTGGGGTCCACACAGTGGGATGGGGTGGAGGTAAATGGCTCAAGGTGCCCCACACTGCTTTGGAGACAAGCCTGGGGTCTGTCCCATCATGCTGATCTCAGCATCATTTCCTATGTATGGTGCTGCAGTTTGGACCCCAGTCCGTGAAGGCTCCTGATGCTGCCTGGAGAGCGGCGAGAGGCAGCCACGTCCATTGCTGAGCATCTCAGCGTGGGAAAGAGGGTGCAGAGACCACAGCAGGAGGGAGAGAGGGTCTGTGAAAATGGTCCCCTTCCCGCAGCCTGCCTGCTGAGGGTCACCAGGACTGTGCTCCTGCACTGTGAGCAGGGAAACTCCCGAGCCCGGGCTCCCGCTGGGTGAATTACCCAGGGAAAATAGGCAGAAAATCTTCAGATTAACAATAACAAATAAAAATGGATTTGAGATCTCCGAGGTAATTACTCCGTGCTGAGGGCAAGGGCCCTCTTTAGCAGTGGGAGCAGCACCGTGCAGGGAGTGGAGGGGCTCAGCCTGCTGTTGGGCCAATGGAGTCACACAAGAAACCCTGGAAACTCTTTCAAATTGTTCTGCTAACATTAATAAATGCCTCAAAAGCTCCTAATCTGCTCTGTCAGGAGCATGACGTCCGGGTGTTTCACAGCCAGCTCACGTCTCTGCTCCTCTCCCCCCCTTCTCCTTCCCTGCCTGGTAATAGTAAATGAAAGTGGCACCCGTTCCTCCAGCTGCTGGGACCAGCATCATGCTGAGACCAGATTCTGACAGGGCTGGAGCCACTGTCCCGAGGTGCCCTGTCCCCACCACTACAAGCTGGCACCTAGTGCCAAGACTTCCGTCCCCTAAGAGCCCAGGGACTGGCCAAGACCCAGTGCTGCAGCAAGTATGATGCACCAAGTTGCCTCAAGGTCCAGTTTAATGCTGCTGGAGGGTAAGGAAAAGCAGCCAGCACGGATGCAGCATTCAGTGTGGGCTTGACCTTACTGGGTGCCTACAGGGAAAAGAATTCTGGGGAAAGCTGAAGGCACTGGAGGTCCCTGAGGGAGCTTGGTGCTGATGAGGGGTGCTGAGGCATGGGCGTGCTGGGGACCACTGCACTAACTCCCAAGGATCACCCTCCTGGCACCTTCTCACAAGCCTCCATCCCTCTGGATCTGTACCCTGGACCCTGGCAAAGCTCTCTGCCTGATGCTGCAGGATCTAGATATGGGGCTTATGGGCAGATGACACTCAGGGGCAGCTCAGCCAGCACAGGCAGCAGTGCTGTGATATCTCACTTTCCCCCCACTGCTGACAGGGTGTGGGTTTTCCTGGTGAGCTCCTGAGCACATTTAAAGGCATCGTTGCCTCTTCCCTCACAGAAGCTGCTCCCCTCTCCTTGCAGATTTGCCCATGTCTCCTCGTTAAGCTGGGCTCCTGGTGGTGGCAGAGCTTTTGAAGGGTTGGCTTTGATGGACCTCCTACATGCAGCCTGTCCCCCACAGTCTGGTCTCTCCAGTGGGGTGTCAGCCAGGACCATGGGGAGTCACTTTGTGCTGGAGCTGGGTACCATGGTGCATAATTACATTGGCTGATGGAGTGCAGACTTCAAACCAGTGATGCTGGGAGGGATATGAGCCTACAGTGCTTGGCAGAGCCTCCAGAAGAGAAGTGTACAAATGAGAGCTATGTTTTGGTTGCATCAGTCTTGGTCCAGGGTGAACAAACTAATACTTGGAGTTTGTTTCCCCAGCTCCCCCTTCCTTTGCATCCTCTCTGACCTGTTCTGCATCCCTGTGCACCTGCTTCCTGCAGCCCTCTCCTCCAGAAGGACTCTCAGTCCTATGGCCAGGACAGATATAACAGTAACTCTATTCCAAACCAACATCTCTGGTGAGCATCATTTGTGCCATCCCCTCACTATCTGCCTCAGCTGAAGTCAGGCAGGTCCCTTGCAGCAGCCCCATGAACTGATGGGTGCAGGAGATAATCAAGGAGTTTGAGGAGGGATCATTTGTGGTGGCTCTGTTCCTCATCCCTTGGGAATGGGGAGAAAACTTTCTAATGCAGCATTTTGCTCCTATGTTTTCCAGTGAACTTGTTGGACACGTCAACAATCCTGGGGGACTGGGGTTGGATGACTTATCCCTCGCATGGGGTAAGTATGAAGCGGCTGTTGACACATGGTGGGTGGGTCATCATGAGTCCCCATGGGCAGGGTGGATGGACATTTGAGCCCCGGTGATGATGGAGTAAAGGGACCATGTCTGTTGGGAAAAAAAAACAAAACCAAAAACCAAAACCTGAAAGGCTATCAGTAGGTTGTGGTTGGTTTGGAAATATTGTTTAACTTTCCATGTCCCCTGGTAGGGACCAGGTTGTTACTGGGTCTTAAGCTTTGAGACGACTCAAGAGTTGAGTTGCCCCATGGGCACTTATGCTGGGAATCATCTTATTCCTCACTGTATCTGGAGACCTTCAGAAGGAACAGCCCAAAATGAATCAGAAAAGTCTCAACTGCCTCTAACCAGAGGAATTTGCTGTGGGGACTGGGCACGAGAGGCAGGAGAGCATCCCCCGTGGGTGGTTTCTTATGGGGAATGGGATGTAAATGCATCGCCTGTGTGCAGGAGGGATGGAGGGCTGGTGACCCCCATGTTGATCCTGCCATCTGCAGACTCTGAAGCCTCCCTGCATGCTCCCTTCACTTGCATTTCCAATTCCAGGTTTCCCTGCCACAGCAGCTTTCTGGAAATTTCAGGTGGCTGACTGGCAGGGTTTTGCTCATGCATTTAGTGTACAGAAACAATCCCATAAGTACACATGGGACCAACTGCAAGGCACAGTGGGGCTTTGCTGCATGCACAAAACCTGCAAAATTGGGGTGCCTGCCTGGCTTTCACTGCGTGCTGATTTTTTCACGTCCACTCTTTTTTTATCCCCTCTCTGTACTAAACGGCCCTAATCTTTTCAATTCCGCCTCCTACAGAAATCTTCCCAGGCCTCTAATCATTTTCATTGATCTGTTGCTTGAGACTTTCAGTCTCCACGCTGTTTGAGCAGGACTGATCAGACCTGTGAATTCATCAAAATCACAGCCATCAGATTTATATCAGGCATTATCATATATGTAAATATAGAAATCATTAACTTGGCTCTAATTTTAGCAGTTAGCTGTTGCAGCGATGACTATCCTGGAAATGCAACAGATTCAGAAGCGCAAGGTCAGAGGGGAGCGCAGAGCTAATGTGATGTGATCTCCTGCATAAATACAGGACTGCAGACCTGTCAATTCACTCGCACCTCAGAAAAGCCCAGATTTTAGAAAAACCATCCTTGACTACAAAATTGCCAGAGGTCGTCAATCCTCCAGGTCCTGCAGCAATGTTGTTAACAGGTCGCTGTTAAAAACCCATCACTATGTGGGTTTGCCTGGCTTCAGTTTCCAGCCACTAGACCTTCTTCTGCCACTGGATGAGGGAAATGTCCTCTCCGTGGTCACACACAGGCTGCCTTTGGTCATGTGGATCCCTGTCTTGTCACCCTGCTGCTGTCGTCTCATCCCAGCCCAGCTCCCAGATCCTGGCATTCCAGGGGGGAACATTCAGGGGCTGATGAATCAGGGCTTCCTCTGCTCCTCGGGGAGGGAGGATGTTTCTGGGATGTTTCTGGGAGTGAGGGCTATTTTTCTTTATCCACTTCCCTGCCCTTCACCACATCCTAAGCATTTCCTCCCCATAGTCTCACAGACCTCCCAAGACCCTAATTCTGGCTCCTCCACCATGAATTCAACTCTCCAGATGCCTGTGTGACTGCATCCCCAGGACCATTTCTAGCTGTCAGACAAGCAGATGGGTTCCATCACATCACCTAGGGGACTTGGAGGAAGATGAATCCACCTGAGATGGCTGTCCTGGGCATGACTGAGCAAGACCTTGTGCTTCCAAAGCAGACAAGGGATTGAGCCTACAGGTGCCTCTTTCTCACCACATCAAAGACTTTCATGACCAGTTAAGGTGCAGCATCCTATATTGTTCATCTGCAAAACCAGGGGATGAATCCTGGATCCCAACACATTAGAGCTGTCAGGTGCACTGCATTACCTGGTCATAGGATTCTGGCTCACAGGGCAGTCACCATTGTGCTGCTTTCCTGCACTACAGCAGATGCCCATCAGCTCCCCACCAGCAGTTCAGCAACTGCTGAACCCTAATGTCTGATGTCTCCATCTTATTAGTGATGTTTATTAAGAACAGTTAATACCTGATGGGAAACTCCATAGGCCTTGCATAGCATCTAATGCCAAAGCCATTTCTTGGCCATGCTGGCGTGTCCTTCTACAAGACCTAGTTAAGTCATAGGGTACAACCACCCTCCAATTTCCCCGTGCTTTTGCCCAACTTGTGGCCTTGTTAACAAGATAACCCTACAGCTATGTGAAAACTGTCTTGAACACCTTCATCAGGGAGGGTGTCTGAGTTTTGATGTGATGTTCTTGCTCAAACAACTTTGAGTATATGTTTCCAGCTGGATGTTTTAGTGCCTCCCCTGAATACTGGATTGTGGAACTGTGATTCTTCCATGGGCCATTGCAGCGCATCATCCTTTACCCTCCTGCTGGTCCTTCAGCTTCAGGTGCTTGGATCCAGTTTCCATTGCTGGAAAGGAGGTGGGATAGGGTGCTGGTGACTCAGGGAAGCTGCTGTAGGATACTCACTCTCAGTGCCAATGATTTGGCACTAAGCAGATGACTCCTGAGCAGCCCCTAAAGCAGGGTTCAGATTTGGATGGGAGACAAGCCAGGTGACTTGCACGCTTGGTAGCTTGGGTCCACATGACTCTAAGCCTGGTGTGACCTCTGCTATGGGAAAGAGACAGATCTTGCTTGTAACCATCTTATATTTATTGCTGGTGGCCCTGGGACAGCCCCTGCCCACTGCAGCATGCTGTGACATCCCTGGACTAGGTAGAGCCCAGTTGCTGTTGCAGTATGAAAGTGATGTTCTCTGAAACCAGGTTTTATTTGAGATTGCCTATTTTTGCTGCTGCTTACCTTAATTCAAATACTGCTGCTGGAAAAAATGTGGCAATGCTATCCCTGTGCTGTCATCCCTTGCTTCCTGTCCTGCCTGATGGCACCTGTGCTTGGTGCTGGAGGGCTCAGGATTTCCCTGCTGCATCTGTCATAGCATCTTCCTGCCAAGGGACACTGTTACTGAACCTGGCTCCCCAGCTGAAGTCACGTTTGTCTTTGCTTTGCTCACATTTCCATTCCCTTGCCCTGTGTGAGTCCAGGGCCACCACATGGGTAATAGTGGGGAGGTAGGTAGCTCTGGTTGTCACCAAACAGCACAAAACCCCAGTCCTCAGCCTGAGTATGATAAGAAGGAGACTTGTGTCTGATAGCTTAGTCCCTAGTGCCCTATGGCTTGATTTACCAGCACCTGTCCCTCCCCTCTGGGGCTCCCGGGGACACCAGTGGAAAGCAGCAGTCTCAGAGGTTTACTCTTCTGGACTGGGAGATCCCAGAGCTGCCCGCACAGCCAGGGCAACTGTCCAAAGCATCAGCAGTTCAAAACTGCAAGGTTACCACTTGCACAGACCCGATGTTTTTGTCACCCCTGTGGGTGAGATGAATTTGCCTCTCAGGAAGGTTTTTTCCCCTCTCTGGGTTTGCTGTGGCCAGCAAGAGAAGAAGAGCAGGGGGCTGGGAGCAGTAGGCACAGCGGGGGTCAGCAGCACCATGGGCCCCGGGGAATGTCAAGACATCAGGGAGGCATGCAGGGCCTGTTTTGACATTTCCTCTTGCCAGACAATTAACTGAGGGGTAATTGGCTGTAATTGCTGCTCAGGGGTTTAATTGCATCCCCCCCTCACCTCCACCCCAGAGACACGTGCAGGAAAGCAGAAGGGTCACCAGGAGCATCCTCGTCCTGCAGGCTGCGGCTCCTCTCAATTAGAACTTCAAAGGGCTCCCAGGAGCTTTGCAGCTCACTCCATCCCCAGAACAATTCCCCTTGCATTGAAAATTAAACTCTTATCAGTGCCGTCAAAGAGGTTGCCCCTTCTCCTTCTGTGCCTCCAGTTTTCCAGATCTCCCCTGAAAAATGCCCCAGTGCCCTTCTCTCCCCTTTCCTTGCTTGGCACGTGACCAACTGGATCAGAGGGAACCTGATCGGCCCCTTTGCAAATTGCTTTTCTACTGACTAATTAAAACACTGATGAGATAAGTCAACATATTATTAATAATTATTGTATCGTCTACTTTGATTTATAAAGTCAAACAGGAAATTATTTTGTTCAGACACAGAGAGTCGAAGGAGCTTGAATGATGCCTTGCAAAAGCTAATTATAATGGGAGCACCTTGAGTGCTGGAGAAAGACCTCCCATGCTGCCCACGACATCCATGTCTGCCCCCCACCAGCACCTCTGTGCTCCCTCATGACACAGGCCAGGGTCACCTAGACAGCTGGTGGGCATCTGCCACCCAGGCAGCTGCCCCAGTGCCTGACATGCTACACGTTGGTTTTGCTGGTAGGAGCACCAGGAAAGACCTTCAGAGGTGGTTTACACCTCCCCATTTCTGCCCCTCTGCTCCCAGTGAAGGGATATATCCTGAGGCCCCTGAGCACAATTAGCCAAGAGTGTTCTTCCCATATTCTTCAGTGAAAATACTGTCAGAAAGGCACCAGATTTGCTTAAACAACCATCTGAGAGCACAGACAACACTTCTCTGCCCACAGGATGGTCTCTTAGCAGTGTTAGTGCTTCAGGGACTTGGCTTTCTCTTCCAGTCCAGAGCCTCCACCTGGATCCAGAAATACCAGCAAGTTACAGGGCAATCTCTGGTGAAACTCATTTTCTTCAGAAAAAAAACCAAAACAAAACATAAACCAAAACTAAAAATAGATAGGAATGGAGCATTGTAAAATAAAGATTTAGACTAGTAATTGAGATAAAAGCTCATCTTCCAGTGATTGTTCAGTAAATGCTGGGTTATTGCAATTCCCCTGATGCTGGTCACTAGCAGGAGTTAATCACCCTCGGTGAAGCTCAGGGTAGTTAACTGCCTGACAAATCCCTCCTTAGCCACAGCAGTGACTGATTTCATGGGGATTATCTCCATTAATGCCTCCCATCTAATGATTTATAGCTGCAATAGCGTCCTTCTCTTTTTTTTCTCTCTCAGTTACAGTGGTGAGAGGGACCTGGCAACTCCTGAGGAGGTGCTGAAATCCCTGTGTACTGGGTCTTGGGAGGAAGGAGAGTGCTGAAAGTCTCAGCAGCAGCAAAAGCTTTTCTATGCCAGGCAGACCTGGCATCCATGCTGGAAATCATTCCAGGACTGGAGAAACGTCACCCATTGGGTCCCTCAGTGGGCACCACAAGGGTGTTGGGAAACCAAGCTACTGCTCCACGAGGACGCGATCCCTCCTTGTGTGTTTGCCCCCTTTGCTCCTCCTCCTCCCTACTCTGCTGTGCCACATCTAAGACCTTGCTCAGCTGCCCAGATATCTGGTGTTTGCATCTTTCTCTTTTCATAATCTGGTAATTTTTTATTTTTTAATTTTTTTTTATAACTGGTGTGTACTTTAATTTAAACTATTAGACAAGCCCCTGAATACAGATGCAATCGTGTCCCACCCCCACCCAGCGCGTGCACTCACCACGTTAATTATGATGTCCTCATTTCCATCTCGCTAGGGGATCTTATCGCAGTGATGGGGGCTGGGCTGAGCTTCATTTAATAAAAGCCACTTCAAACCATCATCCAAGAGCAGGCAATGCTGGGAGTGCCTGTGCTCTTGAACCCATGGTACCCAGTGACAGACAATCCTCTCCCTGGCAATAAAAGCCTGTAATGAAGGTGTAATAAAAAACCCCTTCAAGTCATGGGGATTAATGAGGTGAGTCCCTCCATCTCAAATGCCTGGCAGGTCTTGGGACCGAGCTGGCAGAGCTCATGGGACATGTGTTGTCTCGTGGCACATTGTGGGGAGATGCACCTGTGACATCAAAGCAATCAGTTCGAGTAGTCTGCCTTCCTTCCAGGCAATTCCACTGATGGCAGAGCACTTGTCCCATAGGTCAGTGGTACGGGTGTGGTGTTTTGGGCTAGTGTCAGACTGGCATGACAAGATGCTACATACCACCCTGGGGTAGAGCTGACAGTCCAGCCACTGTGGAAAACCAACACCAGGTTTGAAGAGTGATACTGTAAATACAAATCCTCCAAGTTCTTCCCTGGGGTTGATGCCAACCACTGCTGGTGCTTGGAGACGAGCATTTAGCTCCCTGCTCTCTGACAGCAGTGAGGGTGCAGACAGCTCTGGCAGTGCCACAAGGGCGTGGGGACACCACAGTCACAAGCACCATCTTCTCTGACAGATCTGGGCAGAGAAGTGAATGTCTGGAGTCCCAAAGCAACCACACTAGCTGGAGGCCAAGGCATTTTTGTACACACAGCAACCTCTTATTTCCCTCACTGAACATTCCTAGAGAGCCCCAAGCTCCACAGACTCTGCCAAGGGGACCTTGCTCTGTATTGCAGGGAGCATCCTGGCTCACCATCTCCAAATCTACCCTCATTTGTGTCTCCTCCCATGTGTAGATCTGTCTCACTTCCCTCCCAGGGGACTCAGCAGGGAAAAGATAGGGAACAGATGTTGTGTTAATTTGTGCTCGATTAATTTCAACAACGTCTTCCACACCCTGCACACACTGATGCAGGAGCAGAGAGCTGCCTGGGTCCCACTGGCCCCACAGCAGAGGCGAGCAGGGAGCTGTGCTGCCCTGCTTCTTTAGGGCATCCCTGTATCCCTTAGCCAACTGGCAGGAGTGTATTCTGGGTGTCATGGAACTTTCTGTGGGCTCATCTCTGTGGATAGGGAACCTGAGGCATAATAAGAGGGGTGCAGTTGCTGACCCCTCCAGCAAAAAGCACAGGTTGTTTTTCCATGTTGTCTACCTGAGTGATGGGGAGCACATCCTCTGTGACCCTAGGACAAACCCGGGCATTTCTGGAATTCAGAAGACTGTATTATCAAAAGCCCAGAAATATTTTTCTCTCCTATCACTGGTTTGACTTTCACACCCTTTGCCAGCATATTCCCGTCGGAATGAGCTTCTGTTGAAGTCAGTGCCTGGAGCTGCTGCCTTTTCTAGGTTGCTTTAAGCTCTTTAGGAGTCAGAAGCAGAGTTTTCTTCTAAATGCAAGATGCTGGGGGAGTTTTGAAGATGTACATCGCTGAAATAACTGCTCTGATCACACTAGCAGAAGGCACAGCAACAACTCCTCCCTAGGAGCTGCAGGTCAAGAAGTTTAAATGAGGAAGAACTTTCTCATCTGAGATGGGAGAAAGGAGCAGGCTGTCTACACAGGTATCACTGATAACCTCTTCCCAATATCTTTTACCCTCTGGTATGATGCCCTCCTTTAGCTGTGTCCTGACCCTGAAGTGATGGCAGCCACATAGCAAGGCTGTTGGGTGCCTGTCCCAGCAGTTCTGCATCCTTGTCATCTCCCACAGTCACTGGGGTGTTTTCTGGCTCACTTCTGAACTGAACATCAGGTTCCTTCTCTCTGGGCTGCTGTTGGTTTTGATTCTGTAATGAAACCCAGGTCACCAGTCTCGGAAGAAAACACCATTCTTGTTCCACCAGAGCAAGCCCAGAGGTTTATTTTAATATGCTTTCAATGCTGCTTGAAAGACTTTTTTTTTCTTGCTCTGTGCACGAGTGCTGGAGATTTGTTTGGCTCCCCCAGCCCCCCCAGACAGCACACAAGTGGGTGGGACATGCACAGTGCCAAGGTGGGGGCTGATCCTTGTCAGCTGCCTTTGGCACTGCAGGCAGAGCTGGTAGCCAGAGGAAAGTGCAGGCAGGTTGATGCTAAGGTTCTGGGGTGATGGTTTGGTAGGTAGAGCAGCAAGTGCTACAGGGGTGCCAGTAGAGAAACCCTTCTGTAGGGCTGCCCTGCGCAGCTGGGCTTAGCAGTGGTGGTCGGACTCAGGCATCTTCAAAGCCTATTGCTAAATCCAGGAAAAAGTCAGAAGGTTTGAAGTCCTCTTCTGCTCCTCTTCCTCCTCCTCCTTCTCTGATAAGAATTCAGTGTTCTCAGACCCATCCACAGTGCATGTGATGGGGTGCTTGTTTTGGGCAGGGATGTGAGCTGAAGAGGTTGAGGGAAGCCCACAGAGAAGATAAGGTCTGTGGGTCTTGGTGAAGCATTGGTGGGGTTGGAGAGGGTAGAGGTAAGAACATGCCCCCAAAAGTGTCCTGTAGCCCCCATCAACTAAGTTCAACTTGTCCCTCAGCTATGGAGGCCATTTGTATTCGAAATCTCACTAATTCTCACTTCTCATCCACCAAAACCACTTAGCACCCCTCCCATGGGTGACATGATTCTCCCTGTCCCAGATCACCACTTTATTGCAGTCCTGATTGCTGCAACCTGGTTTTGCACAGCAACTCCCTCAAACTTCCCCAGGATCACCTTGCTACCACTGCCACACAGAATTTCAACCTCAGAGCTGTCAAGCTATAAGCCCCTGGGTTCCCAGATCCAGCTGCCAGTCCAGCCTTTCAACAGGTAGTCACCCTGAAACTCCTTCTCCAGCTGGAAAGCATCCTGCTTGGTTTGCACGTGGTGATTGTATGAGCCAGAAGAGACCCAGGTGAGCACCATATAGGTGCAGTGGCAGGTTAGGCAGCAAGAAAAGGGCCTTGCAGACATGGTCTGGAGAGTTTAGAGCTTTCCCAAGCACATACCACCATCAGTTTCTGACATCAGATCAGACTTGTGCAAGCATTCCTGTCTGCAAACGGATGCACTTCACTGCACTCTGCATCAGGATGGACTGTGGGAGTTACTGTCCAAATGAGTGCTGAGTGAAGTCTACTCATCCACATTTTCCACTGGCCTGTGGCAGCAGTGATCTCTCTCTTCCAGACACAGCTGCAGGAGCAGAGGGAGTTCATGTTGGGGTGGGTGATGGCACAGTCTCCCGCATGCCTTGTGCTTGCCCAGAGCTCGAGGACATCTGGAATGACTTTCTCTCTCTCTCTCGCTGTCCCACAGTGGGATTCCATCAATGAAATGGATGAGTTTTTCAGCCCCATCCACACCTACCAGGTCTGTAATGTCATGACCCCCAACCAGAACAACTGGCTACGGACCAACTGGGTTCAACGGGACGGTGCGCGGAGGGTCTATGCAGAGATTAAGTTCACCCTGCGGGACTGTAACAGCATGCCAGGAGTGTTGGGCACCTGCAAGGAAACTTTCAACCTCTACTACCTGGAGTCTGACCGGGACCTGGGCACCAGCACTCGAGAGAGCCAATTTCTGAAGATTGACACCATCGCAGCCGATGAGAGTTTCACCAACGTGGACCTGGGAGTGAGGCGTCTGAAGCTGAACACAGAGGTGCGGGGCGTGGGGCCACTGAGCAAGAGGGGTTTCTACTTGGCCTTCCAGGACATAGGCGCTTGCATCGCCATTGTTTCGGTGCGGGTGTACTACAAGAAGTGCCCAGCCATGGTGAGGAACTTGGCGTCCTTCTCCGAGGCTGTGACTGGGGCAGACTCATCCTCCTTGGTGGAAGTGCGAGGAGAGTGTGTGGGCCATTCAGAGGAGAGAGACACTCCCAAAATGTACTGCAGTGCTGAGGGAGAATGGTTGGTGCCCATCGGGAAGTGTGTGTGCAGTGCTGGCTATGAAGAGCAGCGGGATTCCTGCATGGGTGAGTCCCTGCTTATTGCTAGCATGCCTGCAAGGGGTGCCTGCAGGCCCCTCGTGTGGCTGCAAGTGGCTCTTGCCTCTCTGGGGAAGGGCTGAGCACAGAAGCCTGCTCACAAGAAATTTGGAGAGCCAGCTCCTGTGGCAGACAAGGGCTGTCCAAGCCTTTTTTGGCTGGCTTCGTGCTTCCAAAATGTGCTTCTGGTACTGCTGGCAAGCTCCTTGGGAGCTCCTGTGAGCCTGACCAAGACAGGTCCTGGTGCACAGGGTATGGCTTTGGGATGGGGACTAGCTTTGCAGTAGGGGCTGGCACTGGGGCAGGGGCTGTCCTGGATCCATCTTTCCCTACCATTGAATGTGTGGCCCAGAGATCCCAACTTGGTGCTCCCAGAAGCTCTGGTTGTTGCTGAGATCTCTGCTGGTGCACTCTAGCAAAGCACAACTTGGCCCTTCTTGCTTCCCCACTGCTTACTTCCCTTTGGCAGGGAGTTTGAAAGTGAGGAAAGAAAAACACCAAGCTTTTATGAAGCAAGGTTATTGTGTCCATCCATCACCCCTCCCCAGGACTGCTGCAGAACCCTGCTGTCAGGGGGTGCAGAGACCCTCCCCAGGAGTCCTCTGTGCTGATGGGCAGAATTCAAGCTGCCAACTGTACAAACTGTGATAAGGAAGTGGGGTGACCAGCAGCAGCTGTGCACCAGACATGGGGATGTGTGTGTACAGAGTGCGGCGCTTGGGACTCCCCATGAGAGCCCTCTGTACAGATTTGTTTGCTCTTGGTTTCTTTATGGGAGGTGTTTAGGGGAGCAGCACAAATAAGAGTGCAGGGCTTTTGTTTGAGTTTCGTAGAAATGTCAAGTGGAACATTTGTCTTAGGGAGACTTGATGCAAGGTTAGGATGTCCGAAGCCAGGCTGGAATGGATCCAGGTGCCGCTGGGGCCCACACTGGTCCTGGAGGGTCCCCAGATACACAGCGTGGAAAGAACAGGCAGATTAAATTCTTCTATTCTAAACTCCTCTGGTGGGCAATCATTGATTTGAAAGTCACCCTGGGATAGACCTGATAACTGAGAAAGGTTCTTATCCTACATTAAAGAGTGGCTGCAAGGTGTGCATGGGACTGTGCATGGGCTGCCTGGACAGCTGGGTCTCAGACTGCAAGGAGATGCAAGGAACTGAGAGCTGGAGATTTGGTTCAGAAGGCCACCCCTGTATTCCTCCTCCTATAGTCTCATACTGCAGGATCTGCCCCAGGAAATCACTGCACCAAAGCATGGAGGCTGAGGGAAGTCCTGGCATCACTGTTGTGCTCAGCCTGCCTCGTTTTCCTGTGCTTCCTCAGGCATGTTTATCTCTGTCCTGACAGCAAAGCGATGGGAGAGCTCCTTCCCTGCCCTCCTGCCTGTTTCTGATATGATTGCCCCTACCCATATGCAGAGCATGGTGCCCAGATGTGGTGGACACAGGCAGAAGCTGCCCCTTCTGCATGCAGAGGTACTCAGACCCATGATGCTCAACCAGTAATAACCTCTGGTAAAGCTCTCTAGGTCTTGTGGCATCAGAAACTTGCTAGTTTATGATGTTTCATAGGAATCTTGCTAGCCCAGCACCACGTGAGCAGGAGTGGCACCTCCTTTCCAGCATCTCCTTTGGCAGGCGGGCAGCTGTGGAGCAGGAGTACATGTATTTACACAAGAAAGCAAACAGATGCAAATCTCTGATCTAAGCTTCTTGTGTTTGATTGGGGCACAGTTCATTTTTCACGGTGAAAAGTGCCTTTCCAGGATGATTTATAACCCCAGCAGATATGCTGAAGTTGGAAATTAGCCGTTTTAATTGTCAGGCGGACAAAAGCAGGATTCCAGTGGCTGTCGCCCCAGCAATTTTTCATTCTCCGTCACAGGGATGAGATGATATAAATAACTCCTCGTGGCCCTAATAATCTTTCTATAAGTATCAGGAAAATTCTATCTTTTTTTTTTTCGCTTGGGGGAAAAAAAAAATTAGAGAAGATACTTTGCCTCTCTAGCGGTGTTTAAAATGTGATTCCAAATTAATTTCCTTCCGCCTTTCACAGCCGGACGCCTTATTTGTCAAAGCTAAAGATGTTTGAACAGTGGAGGTTTCTCCCCCTCCTCTTTAATGTTCATTTTTCTAAGGACCTGCCAGAGTGATGGAAGACAGCTCAGAAAACCAGATCGTGGCCAGAGCTGTTCCCAGACCTTCAGAGGAGAAGGAAGGATGTGCCACAGAGCTGGGAAGGACAGCATGAGGTGGGATGTGGTGGACGATGCATAGGAACCCAGGGAACTTCTCTGCCTCTCATCCCCTTTACTAGAAGCCATCACCTTGGGTGCCCCTTTGTTTGGCCAGCAGGATGATGAATGGGATTCTGACTCTTTGCACTTACCCTGGCAGGATCCACACACTTCACTGTGTGACGTCCTGGTGTTTGCCATAAGGATGTGAGGGGCACTTTCCATGGGATCGAGGAGGCCAGATCTCAGACCAGGGACACTCAGGACCATGCCAAGGGTGCCAGCCAGCCTGGCATCAGATGTGTCACAGCCCTGCATCACACAAGACATTTGTCCCTTGCATCTGTACCTCATCTGCATCTGCCTGATTTGTCTTCAGAGGCACAGGGTTCCCTTTTCCAGCTGTGGCTATGTGCAGATGCTGCAGTGCCTTACTGGGCAGAAACTGGGTTTAAAGCATGAATTGTCACAGCTGCTGATGGGGTCCTGGGGTCTGCTGGCTCATAAAATTCCCCTTTTCTAATCCCAAGGCATCTTTCTGCCACAGCCACCCCAAGAATGAAACTGCCTGGGGTCTCTCTGCTAGGACATCACAGCCCTGCTGCCCCATTCACTTTCCCACTGCAATTTCAAGGCTCTGAAGGACTTTTGTTTCCCTCAACCCCCGTCATCCACAGACACCCAGGGATGTGCTTCTCTTTCCTCCTTGAAAGGTATCAGTCCACAGCAAGACATGTTAGTATCTCTTCCACACAGCAAAGAGCATCTGCTCTGCCCAAATAGCAGAATCAACAATAATGTGAGTGACAAGGATCTGTCCCAGAGATGTATGAGATAAGAAGACAATCAGCATAATTCACCTAATTTATATGCAGCTGTTGTACAGGACAAATAAAGACCTAGTTCAATAAGGTCAGTGCAATTAGAGAAATGAAAAAGGGGAGCATGTTAATCCTGGGTCTGCTTCTGTGGGAAGGGAAAAACCCCACAAACCGCCTCCTCCAGTGGCCATAAGGTTGAGAGCTGGGACATGCATGTCATGTCCTGTGGATGGAGGGAAAGGTGGACAGGGAGGCTCAAGCAGGTGAGAATAGTGGCTCTTCACACACCCCTACTACCAGCCTGTCTTTTGGGAGGGCTGCTAGGCTCCTGAGCCACCAAGGCTTTGGGGTAATGGCCCTTGCACTGAGGTCAGTTTTTTGGGGTAGATCAGAATTATCCCTTGGGCTGTCCCTGTCACCAGCTATCAGTGAGCAAAACTGGGAAGCTGGGCTCAAATCTGTTCAGCTGATCATCAGCTTTACATGTGCAGAGAGTCAGTCTGGACCATCCACAGTAGTGCCAAGGCTACAGATGATGGTGCTTGGACGTGACACAAACCTACCCAACCAGCCAGTCACCAGCCATGGAGACTTTTAGGACCATGCAATCTCCCAGGAAGCTTTTTCTTTAATGAACAAATGAAAAAGGGTAAACCAGAAGGTACTAACCCCCTTCCCTGCTGTCAGAGCAGGTGGATGAGCCTTTGCAGGAAATGCAGTTCCCAAAGAGTATCCTTGCAGTATTTCCATGGGTTTCAGGAGTGGGACTTGCTGTTTAGACATCTTCGTCTAATCATTTGCTCCAGTCACGTTACCCTCTGGGTCTCCTGATGGCTCTGGCTGCTTTCCCTCTGTGCTGTTCAGGGGCTTCACTTTGACTATTGCCTTTGGCTGGAAAATGGTAACAAGGGAGCAACAATTAAGCAATTGCTTCTCCACCAGCCCATGGGTGTTTGTAGAGGGCCAGGGCTGTGAGAGAGCAGCTACCAAACAGGGGTCTGATGTGTGTGGCTGAATGAGGATCTAGCCCTGGGTCAGAATTTGCCCAACTCTGTTTAAAGCCAAGAAGAGGTCCGGTGTCCTCTGGACAAGGAGAAGAGACGGAGGCAGTCACTGTGGGGACCTTTTCCCCTCCAGCTCCCAAACTGAAGGAGAGATGGGAAGAGGAACAGGATTGTTGGCTCCTGATGGACGAACACCTCTGCTGCTTGTCTCTCTCGTGCCTCCTGTGGCACACAGCTGGTGGAGATGGTTCTAGAGAGTCTGGTTAGCAATCTGGAAGCCAAAGATTTTATTTTTATTTCCAGTTGGTAGGATTCATGCTGATGAACCAATCAGCAAATTTAATGTACCTTAAACCTTCCTTGTGGGCAACTTTAATCGAGCAATTAAAGCACCACGACATTGCTAATTAAGAGGAGAAAATACCCAGCTTGGTAATTTTGTGCTTGTGAATACAGTTTTGCCTCCATGGTTTTTTATGGTTACAGTCAGTGGAGATTGACTTTCCAGCTGGTGGGGCACAGTGGGGGCAGAGCTGTGCAGTGTGAGAGGAGGGGAAACCCTGTCCTGATGTACCCCATCACCCATGTACCATGCTGGTGGCCACAACTCTGGCCATACAGGTCAGGGTAAGCCCTGGGAACAGCAGGGGACAAAATGACATATGAGAAGCCAGGTCAAAGATGGGCTCCAGCTGTGCAATGACCTATGGCCACAGCAGCAAACCTTTGTATCTGTGTGAACGAATGTGGTCCAGATGCTGATGTTGGAAGGGGAAGAAAGGTGGAGGCATGAGACCATTTTCCTTGGGTTTGAGAACAAAAAGAAGGATTCCTTTTCTCACTACACTGCATGTGGTGATGCTGCTCACTCCTGGATACTTACCCAAGGAGACCACAGCCTGTGTTCCCTTCAGTGCAGAAAAGGTGGAGAAGCATGCAGGGAGGAGAAAAGACAGACTAGCGGGTTTATGGAGCCCACCAGAGCCCTTCTCCAATCTCTTCTCTCCCTTGACTCCTTATCCCTTTCTCACTCTGAGATATTCTGAGAAGCCTCAGACTTCTCTCCTTTTTCTGCTAACTGTTTTTTTTCCCCACCTGTATAAGAACATCAGCCGTGAGCTCCTATTGTTTTGTCTTCATGCGAAAGAGCTGACAGAGGCTTCTCTGTTTCCTGATGGAAACGGGATGCTGGTCCTGCTGGGCTGACTCCAAGCAAAATCCCTTCTTCCTGGCTCTGAGCCTCCCAAAAATGTGAGGGGGAGGGTCACCCGTGCCTCTGCCAACCAGCAAAACTAGGCTTTCAGGGTACTTATTGCGGGGCTCCACCTCCTCAGGTACTGCCTTAGAATCATAGGCACCATGTATCAAGGCAACAGATCAATGTGCATCAAAATACCCCATCACTGCAACTCCAAACAAGCACGTTGGAATATGTTTCATGTTTCTTTGCATATCTGTGTGGATTTCAAGGAGAAATTTCCATGCATGTCCCAGTGCAGACACGTCAGCTCCGAGCCGCAGTCTTGGTGGCTGTTTTGCACCTCAGTGACACCTGCTCAGAGCCTTCTGTGCCTGCTGGCAGAACACCAGGCTGTCCTACCAATGCCCTGGGTGCCCACCACAGGGGGATTTTGCCATGAGTGCACCAAAATAAACCTTTCAAGGGCAGGAGCACTGATAGTTTCGAAGGCACGCTATGGGAGTTATGCAAATGTCCTTCCCATGATGTCAGGGAAGAAAATCAAAGAAACTTAGTGAGTCACAAGATTTCCATTTTTGCTTTTCAAGCCAGTCAGCTGCTTTGTGAAACACAGGCAATACTGGTTGGTAAGATTACATCACCTTCTGTTTATCCCGTGCAAAGCCCTGCATCCTGACAACAGTTTGTTTTCCAAAACACATAAAGCAAGACTGTTCAGGACCTGGGCATCAGATTATAGATGGGAACACATTGTAAAAAATAAAAGTATGTTAAAGACACAAATTGCTTACAGGCTTCAGGATGGACACTGGGAAAACGTCTTCCCCTGGAGGTTTTTCCAGTCCTGGAATGGGATCCTTGGATTTACAGTTGCCTCGTAGCGGGAAGTCCAGCTTACAGACCCAAACCTGGCTGCTCATGAGTCTGAATCCCAGGTCTGCTGGGCTGTGTGCATGGCTAATTCAGCTCAGCAAATGTACTGGAGAAGGCAGGGTGCAGGACAAGGTGATTTCAGTATCTCCATCACCTTCACTCCCTCCTCTAAGACTCAAGCAAGTGGTCAATTGCATTTACTAGAAAAAAGAGCAAAGTAGAGCCCCTCCCCACTCCAGTCCCCCTTCTCCCCCCCCGCCCCCCCCCCCCCCCCCCCCCCCCCCCCTCCCGACCTTTGCTTTTGTTTATCTCCGATCGAGAACACAAAAAAAGAACTGACGGACACCTACGCCAC
>JANHGL010003192.1:0-14667 GCA_024611195.1 Ceyx melanurus | reverse complement strand
CAGATCCAGGCGGGTCTTAAGTGTCTCCAGAGCAGGAGACTCCACAACCTCCCTGGGCAGCCCGTTCCAGAGCTCTGTCATCCTCAGTGTGAAAAAGTTTTTCCTTGTGTTGACCCTAAACTTGTTACAGTAGGAATAAGTTTCAGGTGTGTTCTGTGGTGTGACTGGCATTCACAACAGTCTGCTTGAACCTAAGCCCATTGCAGGTAACAAGAAAAAACAAGACCATGAGAAATATAGTTCATACATCAACAGTTGATAGGGAACAGTCAAGCTTTGGGACACTGTGTACATGTTTCACTGCTGTATAAGATATTTGGCCTTCCATCTTGGCAACACCTTAGTACATGGCTTCTGTCAAATAGTTCTGGCACAGACAGATAAACCTTTAGAGTTTGGTTTCTTGGTGAAGTATCTTTTTCATTAAAAATATTGACATAGTTTTTTCTTTGCCTCTCATTTTTCCTTCATTTATTCCTTCATTTATCTGCTATCCAAATAAAGTTTGAAATTCTGCCAGAATAAATCCTAAGTCCTTTATGCTTCTTAAATGGAGTTACAACTAAACTTCACTTACAAAGCCTTTCCAAATTACCTCAAAACTTACTAATGTTCCTTAGGGGAAATAATGTGTTGGAACTTGGAAGGTGAAACTGAAGAACTAATGATTAATTACATAACCTGTTGGATGAAAACCATGTTTTGTGAGGGTTGCCACTCAACATTGAAGCAAGTTAAAGAAAAACAAACCCACCAGTTGTATCAACTGAAAGCAAGCACGAGATACAAATTAATTGACTTAGTTTGGTTTTTCAGGCTGCAATTTATCCCAGAATGATTATAGCAGTGACAGCCATAGTTGGCTTTCCCCAGATTCATTGCTTGTTATCATCCTTCTTTCAGTACTTGGAGGTTTTTTTTGCCAGCTGGTTGCTCTCACATGTCATTCCCTCACCTATTTCACAAGTAGCTTAGATCTATGCTGGATCCTAGACACACTACAGCCCTTTTCTACTCCTTCTCAGCATTTCAGCTGGACTTCAGATTTATTAAGCAATCCTGAACAAATGTAAAAATTCTTAAATACCTTCCAAACAGAGTTTACAGGCAGGAATGGAGGCAGAGTTGCCCTGCTGTGTTTCATTACATTTTTCATTGCAAACCAAAACTACAATTGATCTTCCCAATGAGGAAATCAAATGATCCTGTATTTTTTTAACAGAGATGCAGTTCATTAATTTCTAAACACTTCTGTAATTATATTCAGAATATAGCTTGGCTGTACTTGGGAGACCAAGGTGATAAATTATATTCTTATAAAGTTTAATGGAATTTGAGCACCTAATTCCTTAAGGCTTCTTTGACAACTGCATTCAAAGTCATTTCCCAGAGAGATTAAGACTTTTTAAAGCAGTGTCTCTAGTCTATACTTGATATTTTTCTTCTTTCCTTTTGTTGTGGTGGTTGTTATAAATATTCAGTGATTTTATTTTTTTTATGAGCCTCAACAGACCAAAAATTATCTTGAAAGAACTCACTTACCTGTATTCACATATTTTAAAACCCTTTAGAGTTTTCTTAAAAGAAATATTATCTAAATTTCTGCATGTCTGTAGCTAGTGAAAATAAATGTTTTACAGCAAATAGCACTTTCACTGAGGAACAAAGGAGTGGAAGAAAGGATGAGATTGGAGAAGTGATGTATGTTCAGAGAAATCCTATTATGGAGCTCTTGAGAAATACTTGTCTATCCCAACCCAAAATGTCATTAAACTAAATTTGTTCAAGGGTTGATTGTGCAAGATAATGAGAGAACTAAGACTTCACAGAGATAAACAGAGGCTGATTGTTCTCTATCCTATTATATTATGTCAATGAAGGGAAAGGGCAAGCAGAACCAATAAAATAACCCTGTAATGTTGCGGTTTGTATTCATGCCCCCAAAGGTGAATTATCTGATGAGCATTTCAGTAACTACATTTCCAGCCTGTGGAAGACAGTAGAAAGAAAAGCCCTTCCCAAAGTGAAAGGTGTCAATGAAATATCTCAATAACAAAGTCAAAAGAGTAGGAGATTAAATCAAAGCAAGGATCTAGCTACAATGGAGGGAGAAAAAAAAAAGAAAAAGCAAGATTTTCCTCTCTGTATATTTGTGCTTGTTTCTCAGAACTGTCACTAAATGTACATCACTAAGCCTGATGCACATTCTGCCCATCACAAGCAAAAGCCAACATGAAGGTCCAAACACAAATACACTATTACAGGGTTACCAGCAGCAACAACCTTTAGTCCTCTCAAGCAAAAGTTCCAAGGCATTCTGATATATCTTTTTTATATCCAACTTTACCTTGCAGGCTGGTTTGTACAAGGCAAACGTTCCTGTCCCAAAGTATGGAATTCCAGCATACATTTCAAGATAAAAGGTGTTATTTCACTCTGGGTTTTCAACCATTTATTTGCACAACTGTTGTGAAATGTGTGCAAGAAATAAGTTCAATTGTATATGGTGTGTACATTTCAGGTTTGAAACACAGGACTTAATGACTCTATTGCAAATCTGGCAGGAGTCCTCAAATTCTTTGGGCTGAAAACCCACTTATTTAGCTCAGCTAGAGATGAATAAGAAACACTGTGTGCAGATTTATGGTCTTTATGAGAGAGGAAGTCCAGTTGATGCTGAACTCAAGTCCATATAATAGCTATCAGTTTACTCAGTTTTGCCTCTTGCTAGACAAAAAGTGAAACATGCCTCTTCAGCAATACTCACAGGGTAATCAATCACTGTGGGAGAAGACTGAACACATTCTGACCTCCCACAGAAGGTTCAAAGCCACCAGTACCATTTAATGCATGTTTTATGCATCTGCTATTACATAGTGGGAAGCCATTTAACAGATGGTTTCATTTTCACTTACATTAAGTATATAAAGTTGTAAGCTTGTTTGTAACAAGTGATAATCGAGTTTGAGCTATAAAAAATAAAGTATATTTATGCCACCCAAATTTTCATTACAAGTTTGCTGCTACTTTAACAAGATGTAAGGTTTCAAATACACAAAGACCCGTGTTGGTAGAGACATAGAAGGAACACCATGCAATCCAAGGCCAGGGGACTGATGTTCCTCTAGCTCCTTCTGCTTTAGCTGTGATGACAGTAAAAGCAGACTGAGATGCTCAGAGATTTTTCTGGTCTGAAATTTCAAGTTTTTCCAGGAGCTTACATCAGAGCTGAGTTAATCACCAGGGTTACTTAGAAGACTTAAGAAATGTAGTGACTGAAAGTGAGGACCATCACCTCTGAGTGTAAGAGGACAAGGGGCTTGAGAACTGCAAACAACTTTAGACAAACCTAAAGCACAATTTTGAACAAAAATTGTTTATGAAACATAATTTTCATATTTTCAATTTTTTTGTCCCCAAAAGTTATTTTCATTCTAAATTGGAAGAAAAACATGCCAAAAAATTTCAGCACTTCTTGTCTTCAGTACATTTTGAGTTTTAATCAGCCCTGTCTCCATGGTGCAGTTTGCCCTTGTTCCTTCTCTGTCTCTTTATTATTTGAGGTGTTTTCCAGTGTTATTTGAGGTGTGTTTCCACCCTTAATTCTTCCACTGGGAGAGATATAAGTAGATTGACAGCAGAAAAAAAGAAAATTGAGTTTGAGAATTTAAGCAGATGAATGAACTTTGAAGATAATGCTAACGTTTCTTTTCCTCTTTCTTAATGAGACACAATATCCTTCTTCTCTAAGATGTCAGTACCACAGATACAGAAGGGCAAGTTTTCATGCACCTCCCCAGCAGGTACATCTTGGTCTTTCTATTAACGTGGTAAAATAGCTCAGCATCCATGACCTGCCCCGTGGCTGCCCTTCACACCCAGGCTACCAGCCAGGTGGGCAGTGGTGGCCTGGGTTTTCTTCCACATCCAGATGTGGCCTCCCATTTCTGTAAGGACAGAAATGAAACAACTGCTCTAGTGAAATGTCTGTTAATCAGTGTTTTAAACAGAAAGGGCTTTCTGACAGCATCTACCTGAGGGAGCTTAGGTTTTTTGCTGTAGTTATGGTTGGACTCAGTGATAGAGGAGGTCCTTTGCAACCATCATTATTCTGTGATTCTGTGAGCTTAATGTCAGTTCATGACTAAGGCAGTGTAATGAAACGAACAAAGTTAAACATGTTTTCCAAAATTATTGTTATAATCAATAATGAAAACTGAATACTCTTGATATTCTTATAAAACCCAAATTCCTTTGAAATTATTATCAAAAAACTTGTTCTCAATGACTGTTATTTGAGTGAATATTTCATTAAATTATTCCTCACTGCCAGCAGCTTCCCACCTTCCAGTGTCCCTCTGTTCATGGAGCATGACACACAAATAAGTTTTTGGTCCACTGCTAACTGATCAGCCATTGATTTGTGCCTTTTTGTCATGTTCAGTTCTTCCCAAAATAAATAATCCATATATAAATTTAAGGATAAGAGTTCTAACTATGAAGTAACAAAGTTATTGTAACATTTTAAGCAAATAAACTATTTGAAAGTGATGACAGAGATTGAGCTGAAGCCATTTCTGAATGTAGATGTTTCAATGCCAAATGAAAATAGACTTAAGTTTTCTCTTTCTTTTCTTGCTGTTAGCAAGCTTCAGCCAAAGTAAAAACTACTTCCATTGCCTGAGGAAACAACTAGTAGTGAGAAAACATGAAAGATATAGGCACATGGCATTAAAGGGGACATCTCAAGCCATTGAGCCCAGCTACTGCTCCAAGCACAAGCACCATGAAGTCACTCCCACAACCTGATGGAGCTTTGGAGATTTGCTCAGAGCTCTCATGTGTGCTTCTTGCAGCCACGCTACAGCTCAGCAGATTAGTTGTCCCAGGGTCACTGCAAGGGTTAGGCCTTGTAATTTTATACTGACTTTCACCCATGACCTCTCTGTACCAGCTTCTTTGTGATCTACCCTCTTCAAGTACACTGCTTTACCTCTCCCTTTCCAGGGTATGTATTTCCTAATGCATTTGTAGACATCTATCCCAACTCCCATCAGCACTCGTATTGGGAGTAGAAGGACCTGGCTTTCAGCAGGCTTTCTCTGCTCTCCTGACGATCCTGGTGTACCCTCTCTGAATCTCTTACCTCTTCCAGTTGGCCTTCCAGACCCTTACACCATTTCATGGGGCAATCTTCACTGTGTCAAGAATTATCTCTTTCAGGCAAAGCTCCCTACTTTGTTCAGTTTGGGGTATTTTTGGCAACATTGTTTGAAATATTCAGTTCTGATGGAAAAAAAATGTTGGTGTTCTTCTGCAACACTTCCTGGGCTGCTTGCCTGGAAGGATCTTCTCAATCTCATATTCTGCTCACAGAGAAAGAAGGGAGCTGACAAGACCTGAGGAGGGAGAGGAGCTGGCAGCGGGAGCAGGGGAGGTGGAGGAAGGCTGCAAAGACTTGTGAGGGAGGAGGGTCTGTTGTCAGCCCCCAGCAGCCAGCCTGGCAGACACCTGCCAGTCTCATTGGGAGTGAAGGCCTTCACGAAAATCTTCTAAGCCCTCAGCTGGCATGTTAAAGAAAAAGAAACAGAAGAAACCTATTTTGGTTCCTTCCAAACAGCCAGGGGCTCAGTAATGCTGGTGCAGGAGAATTCAGCATTTTTATCTAAAGCATTTTTTTATGAGACCTTTTTTCTCTATCTTCAATCAAAAAATGCACCAATGCTTTCATTGCTCCCTTCACTTTTCCTAGCTCTCACTTTCTTCACTTGCCCTTTATATTAAATTCTCATATTAAAACATCTTTCTGTTGCCTGCTGGGAAAGCACAGGTTATTTTTATCTTTCCCAAAGGTGCAAAGCACAGAATATCACAGTTTGAAGCATCATTTCTCCTACCTTGTTAGTTTCTCTAACCACAGTTCAAGCAGCTCCAGGGGAGCAGCCTCCAGACCTCGCAGTCTGGCCAGCACTGTTACCTGAGTGTTTCCTCCTGGACATGCTGTAAGCACCTTCTGCCAGCTCAGGCAATGTGTCCCCATCACTGACAGCACATTTCTGTGCTTCTGAATCACCCAGCCATGTAACACGCTTTGGATGAGAAAAGGACATCCAAATGCTTTGGACAAGGTGTTGTTTCCCAAAACCCAGAAAATCACATTTTCCCAGATTTGTAGCTGTGTGCTTTCTCTGTATCTTTCATTCCTTTCTCCCTCACAGGGCCAGATTTTAAAAACAGTGTTTTTGATTTGCATTTTTTTTCTTGCCAAGAACCTTATCACTGAGACAAGGGCTGGAGATTTCCTTCTTCCTGCCTACAAATTGACTAACATGTTTCAGGACCAACACATTTCTAACCTGTGCTTTCTCATAAATTTCGGTAAGCATCTCTTCCAGCCATATGTGCAGAGGAAAATGTTGCACTTACAAGGAACTATGCTTTTGGAAAACGACTATTATTGTTTCCCTCTTCTTGCCCCAGGATTTGAGTGTTTGATTCATTGCTCTGCTGGCTGCGGCCAGAGTGAGGGTGCAGAGCAGGATGCTCTTCAAGGGACAGGCAAGAAGGACTGAGGTGACAGCAGGGCAGTCCCTCCAGCTAGGGTTGCAGCTTCTCAGTATCTGGGCAAGACCAGAGTGGGTCCAGAAGCCACAACCAGAGTCACTCACAGTCCAGAGCCCCAGACAAGTGCATAGTGATGGGACAACTGCAAAGTCAGGGTACAGGTTTGGGCATAACACCCCAGCAACATACCTCAGGCAAGGACAGCGAGACTGAGCTGAAATGCAGCCCTGTGGCCAACAGGCACATGGTGCATGGATGGGCACCCACCTGGGGCCACCCAAGGCACCAGAGCCTTGGCTGGAATGGGCTGCAAGGAGCATGATGCAACCCCCAGCACCCTGACTGTGCTGTCTTGCCTCACCACGAGAACTTAGACAAGGGTGGCTCCCAGGAGCTACCTTGCCCCAGCCAGCTGGTTCTTTTGCAGCAGAAATATTTAATTCTTTAAATATTTTTGGCTGCACTTGCCATAAAAATAAAGTGTACAAAATCAATCTGTGTTACAATATTGAAATTTGACAGCATCACTCTGCACAGGGCAGCCTGGTAATTAATACAACCACTTGCAGCAATTATACTACCTCTCTCTAGCAGTAGTGCCATAGCCATTGATACAAGGTGAGATAAAGGAATATGAGCAAGTTTGCTACTTAATTTATCTGGGTCACACAGTAAGCAAGTTTCTATAAAGAAATGGGTGCACTCTTTGCAAATATATCTTCTGGGAATCTGCAGGTAGTGAGTATGAGATTTCCTCTGTCAGCTAATGTCACATGGGTGATGTAGAGCCAGGGAGTGTTGCTTCTGGGCAAGGAAATCATTAGCAGACTTCAGTGACACAGTGGTGTCAATCAGAGGTGAATCAACCTTGCAATATAAATTCAGAGAATAACTAAGCATGGCAGTCTAATAACAGGAAAGTGGAAATTCACAAATATCCAGGCAGTTCTGTGTAGCTAAGAGGCCTTAAGTGTATGGACCAGTGGCTGGGGACCAGGCACATCAGAGTCATTGATAGTAATGACAACCTCATGGCTCTGTCACGAGTGTGCTGTTGGTGAATACGTCCAAACACTCGTCAGACACAAAATGCTCATGGGATGGCATCTTTCTATGAGATGACTCCTCTGTTACTGAGCTGTTATTTCCCTGCAAGCTGTCCATCTGAACAAGTCTGTTGACACTAATTTCTGCTTTAATTCATATGTTGACTTACTCAGGAAAACTTTCTGAGAAATGACATCCTGGAAGATTTCACAGGAAGACCTAGGGAACTGCAGGGAAAAAAGTACATCGCTTTTTTTTTAATGGAAAAAAAATATGCATCAAAGCAACTTCAGGAAAGTTGTTAGGATGCAGCTCAGCTTTAATTCGTATGTGTAAGATTTCAGGGCTCATTTCTACACTGTCACTTCTGTTACATCGTTGCCATCACTGGCATCACTCATTATTGGCAGCTCTGAATATTTGATTGCAATCTCACGCACATGTGCATGCCTACCAACAGGCTCCGATTCCTTTGTATCCTGCTGGATCTCTCATGGATCCTAGACCTCTAAAGAAAATTCATGTAGCTGCAGTTTAGGAAGGGTAAAATGTCTACTGTCAGCTCACTTCTTAAATCAGTAGCAATCATGTACTTTATCATAGTGGCGCGCTGCATTAGGGTTCTTCATATGAACAAAACAGACAAGCAAGTATCTGGCTCCCATTGCTTTGTAAAGATCCAGCAATTACTATGGAGGATTTCTCCCTTTCTGCTGAATTTCTGTATGAGCAATTAACTGCCTTCTACCTTAAATTCTCCTTCAAAGGTAATAGAGGATATTTTCTCCCTTCTTGCCCCAGGCTGCTTTGCACTGATTGATGTGCATTGTAAAAAGATCATTATTTTAGCCCAGGAGAGGTTGCAGGGAGCTAGTGGATGAAAGGATAAATTTTTAGACAGTTTCATATAAAACTGTGCTGAAAAGGACAATAAAAGGGTATGCTACAATGAGATTTGTCCTCAAGTTGCCCTGACTTCTGAAAAAAACCGTATTTTGCATACATGGTTGCTTAAAGTGGACAAAATCACACTCAATACATTCAGAAATCACTGCAACTTTTTTTTTTTTCATAAATTAATTAGCCCTGACAGAGCTGTACCTTGTCCAGATTTTAATGATTTATGCCACTAAAAGCCCTATTCTTTGAGATGAGTCCTCTTCAACAAATACTTCAATCAGCCTTGGAATATAACCCAAGAAGCGATGGGGATGTAGCTGGATGCTGTTCTGTGCTCTCACTGAACTGAGCAGTCAGACACGGCTTCAATCGCTGTGGGTTTGGTAACATGATTAAAGCAAAGCCTGGGCATTAATTTAATGGAAGATGCCTGTGCGTGAGAGAGGTCAATGTGTGCACATTGAGCAGAGCTGCTGCAGAGGTCCCATAGTTCAGCAGCAGCAATGAAAGCCCTGTAGAGGGAGTGATCCTCTGTGACGGCGACATCTGACAGCGGGAATTTCCAGGGAAAATGTCATGACAAACTGCCCCCGTTAGCACACTGAGCACAACAGTAGAGCTCCCTTGTCGTAAAGGAAAATACAGACAATTTTAAGTCAATGTTGAAGGGAAGGGAGCGGGGAAGGAAGCTGCATGCAGAGTGGAGGAAGAGTAACTGATGAAGAACAGAGTTATGGGGATAGAAAAGCAAAAGTGATCTTTGCAGGCTCTGTGGACCCTCCTTCATCTGGCTAATAAACCTTGATATGCTCCTCTGGGCAATATAAGCAGAGGAGATCTACAGGCAAAATGCTGTTATTCAGGAAGGGACTGAAAGAAACTCTCACTAACAAGCCCTCAGGTTATTTCTAAAATAGCCAACTTTTTTATGTGATGTATTAATAACCTAGATATTATGTAAAGTGATAAAACCCACTTTAATCTTATGCTCCTCTGAAACTGCAAAATTATTTTTCTTTTCATTTTTGTCTCTTTCCCTTAATTTCAAAATACATATTAAATTTCTGGAGGTTTTACTTCTGCTTTGAAATTTCACTCTGGGCAAATAGCCACACTGACAAACAGGTTAGAAAATGTCCTGTGAAAATGTTGCTTGGAAAATGCCACCTTCCAGCTGAAAATCTCACTAAACCAGCCACATTCTGTATTTTCAGGGTTGTTAAAAAATGCTTAGATTTCAGGTATTTTGCATTTTGCTGCAAGTTTTCTGTGGCATACTTTTAAAAAAAAATCCTAAGCCTTTCAAATTAGGTAACGCTTTTCCTTTTTATTCATGGAAAAGCTTCATTTTATAAGACAAAAGGTGTTATAATTCTCTTTTCTATTTCAAGGATAATATTCACACCAAATAAGAATTCATGCTTTTATAACCAAATCATTTGTCTTTACATTTTCTGTGGGAGTAGAACTTCTTCATCCAGACTTACAGCCTGGAATCTCACAAAAAATTTCCAAAGAGGTAGGGCAGCATACCTAGGAAATTATGCTTTTTATGTTTGTTTTGCATGTATAAGAGGAAAAATATTGATTGCTGAGACCACCCTTAGCCCATCCAGCTGTGTTTAATACATCCTCATTAGGAAGAATCTTAGCAGAAGGAAGGGGCAGATGTGGAAGGAGCAGAAAATACCTTAACTGCTACAGCACTAGGGGTTTGAGGTTCAGAGTCTGAGAGCATCTATCACCATCAGTAGCCTCAGTTTGGGTGCCAGATCTCAGCACTGGGGTCACTGAATTCAGAGCTACCTCTACCCAGCCCCGACTCACCAGAATACCTTTGCCTGGTGGTTTTTAATATTTGAAAAAATAGCACAAGTTATGTAACACAGCATGTTCTTTTTGAACCACTTAAAAAGAGAGAAGAGAAAGGGAAAAAAAAAGGAAACCTTTACTTTTAAAAGGGTCTTGATGCTGAGGGAAATTTTGAAAGGGGCTAGGCTTAAAGCATTTGCTTCTTGTTAACAAGTATTCTCTGTGGTTCATCATTAGCATGGCTGTGATTCTGCTTTGACCTAATGTGAGAGAATGAGAAGTGCAGAGTTGAGACTGGGCTTCCCCATGCTGCAGACCCGCAAGCACAGAGCCTGACAGGTCTTCCTTGCCCCTCCTGGAATGAGCTCTGAAACAAAATTTAGTCTGGGACAGAGGTTTTCGTTTTATTTGAAGTCCTTGCAGAGCTCTCTCAACCTCATAGGATAAGAGGTCTAATTTGACCAGGGAGAGGAGTGCTCCTGCACCCCCATGCACTGCATGTTAATGACTTTGTCCCTACCACAGCCACTAAATAGCAGGGGGCACTTCACAATCTTTGCGAGGACCCTCAATTCTGACTTTTTTAGCCTGGACCTCTCCTTTTACCCTACCCCTGTGCATGCAGAGGTGTTCAGCTTTCTGGGAGGTGAAGGCAGCAAGAGCTTTGCTGCAGCTGCTCTGAAAACCTTTCCCATCATGTCACCTCACAGGCAGTACCTCCTGCCAGAAGCGCAGGATCGTGACTTCTCCACATACAAACCTCCCCAAATCCTGCAGCACAGCAAGCACAGGGGCACAGCAAGCAGCTCCTTGTGCTTGTGTGGGTCTCAAACATTTAATTTTCCTGAAGTAGTCTCCTCTATTACATGCTTTCCTAAACAATATATATGTAACAGTTCCTGCACTCAAACCACCAGCCCACCACCAGCCTCATTTTCTCTGTTCTGATGGATTTCCAGTGCCAAATCTGAAAGACTCACAAAGTAAATCTGCTCTAAAGTCAATGCCAAAAGATCTGGAGTGGAGCAAGCATGGATCAAGTAATAAGAAAATACAAAAATGCTCTTATCTACAAGATAGGCTAAATGACAGTCCTGCAGGGCCAGAGCAACACGAGTTACATCTGTATGATTATTTTATCTCAGTCCTCCTAATGAGAGCATGGGGAGAGGGCTGGAGGAGTTAGAAATCTGCCCTCAGACACCTCTCTGTAGCCTCCCTTGGCAAGCACCCCCAGGCTGAGACCTTCTGGAGTTCCTTGCAGCCTCCCAGCTCACATGCCGGCTGCTCTTCTCCCATAGCAAATTTCCCAGTTCCCCTCTGGAATCAGCATCATTAAACATCTGTTTGCCTGACTCATTCCTGCCTGGAGAGGGTGACTGAAAAACTGAGCTTACTTTCTACCTTTCAGGCTTGTGATTAAATTCCTGTGACTCACACATTACAGTCCCAGTCTCCTTTGGGTTCAGGCCATTTTCTAATTTCTCTCCACAATACTGTAAGCATAGACTGTCCATGACCCTTTTGTGAAAATTTTGTTATTTTTTTGCCTTAATCCACTTATCTTTTTCTGCTGATTGCCTTCACTCTCTGTTGTTATTTTCTACATCTTAAGCACACAGCCTGAGCCCCATCATATGTCTACATACATGGAAGGACACTTCTCATGCATTATTCACCCTTTTGTCCTTCACTTTGCTTTCCAGGAAAAAAGTGGACTATGCTGCACTTACCAGATGGTTACACAGACAAATTGCTGGCTTTGTTGAGTGTATTTTCCAGCAGACATTCCATTTAGCTTTTCAAGCACTTGGTTCTGTCTGAAGCCGAGGTTCTGTCACTGGCCAAGGAAAAGGCTTCAGCAGGAGAAACAAATCAAGCCTGTGGCCCTACCTCAGCTCCTCGTCTCCAGACAGGCTGTGCTAAAAACATCTCAGAATAGATCTCCTGGACTATCCTGTAGTGAAATATTCCCTTCTGTAATTATTTGAGCATTCAGCCAATGCCTTACTCAACCACCTGGATGGATCACAGTGCATGTGAAGGGCAGAAGCCTGTTACACAAAGTAGGATGCTAAATTTGAAATTTCTTTTATTGCTTGTGCTCAACCACAAGCTGTTCACCTTTTTCCTTTTATGCTTGCCACAGTCTACAATATGCTACAGTAAGATTTATATTTCTAATCTGAAAACCAATCAGAGAATTTGGGGTTTGTTTTTTTGGTTGGTTGGTTGGTTTGTTTGTTTGTTTGTTTGTTTGTTTGTTTGTTTTTTAAAACTCCTGAAGAGTTTTCTATTGCTATCTGAATATTTCCATTGCTGTTAAAAGGATACAAGACAATAAAATTAGATGATGGATAATACAGTATGGAATAACGATGCCTGCGTGGGCAGTTGTGCAATGGAAAAAGCAAGCTCTGAGCAGATCTTCCCTTTTTTAGGAAAACAGGTGAAGAGTGACAAGAGACATGGTAGCAAGTTAATGTTCATGGGCCTCAGCAAAAAGGTTCAATTTAATGATTCCTCAAAATTCACATCCATATTTAAATATCATTTATTCCAAAGGGTTTCTGCATGAGGCTTTAATAGCCTGCACTAGTTGTAAGTACAGCACTGTTATAACCAATAGAGCTGTGACAATTTAACATAATTCACCATGACTGTACAAAACACCGGTGAAAAATGGGCATTCACTTTGCACTAATAAATTCTGCTTTTGGAACAAATATTTCAAGGGGGTACTTGCTTTTCATGTTCATTTCTTCCTTCACTGAAGCCTGACATTAAACTGAAATTATTTCCTCTCATTTAGAGAGCAATATATCTAAAGATAGTAAAATGCACATCGGTTTTATTACTGTCTAACAGAGAAAACAGTGGTTAACTGACAGCAGAATGAAGAGGGATAAAACAACGACATTATCAGTGTCTGCTTCACAGACAGGGTAGTGCTATATAACCACGAGTCCATTACAAGGGATTTCTCAGATGCTAAGAAGGTTAAATGGTTGAATTACTTATCCAAAAATGATTGCTTTTCTGATCCTAGGTCCCTCATGTTATGGCAACATTATCTTATTACTTTGAAAGTCACTTATGAGGGTTTTTTTTTAATTATTATTTGACCCTTCTGTAAGGTACCATGCTGACCATCTGGAGCCTATCAGCTCTACCCAAGGTGTATAAAGCTCAGTGTACCAACACAGGCAGGACAGCAGAGAAAAATATATAAAACATGGAAGGAGAGACAGGCCACTTGGGAATAATACAGGGATATTGTCAAAGGATGCAGGGATGCAACAAGGAAAGCTAAGGCCTCCCTTGAAATAAAGCTGGCGAGGGAGGTCAAGGACAATAAGAAAAGTTTCTACAAGTATGTTGGAGTAAAAAAGAAGTCTAGAGGTAATGTGGGCATGCTACTGGATGAAGTGGGTGCCCTGGTGACCAAGGATAGAGAGAAGGCTGAGTTACTGAATGCCACCTTCACATCAGTCTTTACTTCTAAAGCCAGGACCAGGAGTCCCAGGTCTCCAAGACCATAGAGGAATTTTGAAGGGAGGAAGTTTTTTCCTCAGTTGAAGAGGTTTGGGTTAGAGACCAGTTGAGAAAACTGGACATCCACAAATCTATGGGCCCTGGTGAGATACACCCACGAGTGATGAGGGAGATGTCAGACCCTATTGCTAGACCACTCTCCATAATTCTTGAAAGATCCTGGAGAGCAGAAGTGTCTGAGCACTGGAGAAAGGCCAATGTCATCCCAATCTTCAAAAAGGAGGACCTGGGTAACTATAGGCCAGTCAGCCTTACCTCCACCCCTAGAATGGTGATGGAACAGCTTGTCCTTGCCACCATCTCTAAGCATCTGAAGGAAAGGAGGCTTATCACAAGTAGTCAACATGGATTCCGTAAGGGGAAATCATGCTTGACTAATCTGATAGACTTCTATGATGATATAAGTAGATGGATGGATGAGAGAAGGGCAGTGGATGTGGTATTCCTTGACTTCAGCAAAGCTTTTGATACTGTATCCCATGGGATCCTTACAGCCAAGCTTAAGAAGTGCAGATTGAGTGATTGTGCAGTGAGGTGGATTGGGAAATGGCTGAAAGACAGAGCCCAGAGAGTTATACTCAATGGAGCTGAGCCTTGCTGGAGGTCTGTGACTAGTGGCATCCCCCAAGGGCCAGTGTTGGGTCCAGTATTATTCAATGACCTGGACGAGAGGTTAGAGTGCTGATGACAGCAAACTGGGAGGAGTGGCTGACTGACACAGCAGCAGGCTGTGCTGCCATCCAGAGAGACCTGGACAGGCTGGAGAGCTGGGCAGGGAGAAATTTAATG
>JANHGL010003189.1:0-10022 GCA_024611195.1 Ceyx melanurus | reverse complement strand
CAGCTCTCTCAGCCTCTCCTCATAAGGGAGATGCTCCACTCCCTTAATCATCTTGGTAGCCCTGTGCTGGACTCTCTACAGTAAACCTCTGTCTTTTCTGAATTGGGGTGCCCAAAACTGGACACTGAGGGGTCTGCATGGCGGGACCCTCTGGTCCTGCTTTGCTCAGCCTGTCTTAGGTCCTCTTCCAGTTCCTTCCTCAGAGCACCAAGGAGGCCTCTGTCTTTTGCCTTTGATCCTGATGTGTGTGTTCCTGAATCGAGTACCAGAATCCAGCTCCTGCACACAGCTCCTGTCTGCTGTGGGGCCCAATCTGGGACTCTCCTGGTGCTTATTCCAGAGCGTCGGTGGTGACACTAATGTAATTACCATCGGGATCACTGGGTTCAATACTGGTGTCGTATATATTTGTATATATTGCAATTCCATTTTTATTATTTTCATTTTTATTAAAGCTGTTCTAGTTTCATTTTCTAATCACTAAGTCTCTCTCCCTTATTCCTTTTCTATTGACCTTTGAGGAGGGAGGGGAGTTAACAGAGAGTGTCTGTTACAGGTCTAAGGGGCTGCCCTGACCCTAAACCATGACACTCACTTATATCTGTTTTTTTTGTTTTGAACCTTAACTAACATTTCTGAAGATACAAAGATATCCACTTCCAGTTTATACTGAATATCATTTTAGTGAAGTTACAGAATTAGTCTTAAATGTAGTTTGTCCAGTAGGCAGGGGCATGATGCAATAAGTATTCTTTATCTAATTCCTACAGTCTGTCAGGTATGTACTGGAAGCTAGACCACTGTTAGCAGGTATGAGATACTGAAATACTGTTTTACAAGAAGAAAAAAAAAAAAAAAGAAGAAAGAGATAACATGGAGCAACACTTAAAAACTGAAGATAAATCGTCAGATAATTTCTGGAATGGTAGAAGACAATTTTGAAGGGCAAGGAACTGGTTACAGAAAAACATAAAATGGCTTATAAATTGCATTTTGAACACATATCTTACTGCACAACTAACCCTTTTAGAAGATGAAGTAAATCTTGCAAATTAAGTAAGCCATTTTCTGTCCAGTCCAATAAAGCTATAGAATTGTGATGTATTACTCTGGCTTTTAATTCTAAAGATGATTTTCAAAATCAGCAACCTGACATATTCAGACAGCTCTGATAATGTGAGGGCAACGATCTCCATGAGAATGCTTGGACAGTTTGTATGTAACCAGTAAAGAGCATGGAATTGATGCTGGTCTTAGTGGTTTGTCTAATAAGAACTGCTGGTCCAAAACATGCATAACTTCTTGTGCTTTACTAAACTCTGCAAAACAAGTTCTTCAAAGCATTCCTTTCTTAGAGACCCTTAGAGTTACCTGGATTTATCTAATATATGCTCCTCTTCTGCCACCTTCTCAGCATCTTTCTCTGCTCGTTTTGCAACTCCTGTGTTTTGTTTGTTCCAGACACTTGGTTTCTGGGGAGTACAATTTGATAAAAACAAAAAAGGAAATAGAAAAATACTGGAATGATAATGATTTTAAAAAAATATATATTTCAACTTAATAATGCAAACTCCGTAAACCAATCATGAAAGGCTTTGTAAATAACATCTGAAACATGTCTGGCTTGAGACATTCTGTGATTCTATACCTACTGTGCTGTAGGATACAGCAAGTTAAGTCCTAAAATTACAGACTGCAGTATGATAGAATAGTTAAGGATAGGCTGAGAAGGGGGAAAAAAAAAGAAAAAGTACTAAGAAATCAGACAAAATCTATTCTGGCAAAGTTGTTAAAGTTTAAAAAAAAATAACAAGAATAATCTTGCTGATTACTAAAGTGATAACAAAGCCATGAATCATTTCTATTGTCTTCATGTTAGATACAAAATACAGTGTTTCCCTGTTTACAGAGTTACACTGTAAATGCTGCACATCCTTCAAATATGGCAGCAATACTGCATTCTACTACCAAAAAACTACAGAATGAATAAAAAACAACACGCAGCAAAGAATAGAACATGAGAGAGTTGTGCATTCATTATTATACACCACCTTACAGAGCAACAGATACCACAGCATTTATCAATAAGAGTGTCTCACCCTTCCGAGGAGCACACAACATCTTGGAGAAATAAAACAACCTCTTTTCCTATAGTTACAAGAGCTGTGGCTACCTGGGGAGCAAAGATTAAGTAGTAATTCAGATGGGCATGAGCATGAGAGAATTTTCTGCTGTGCAGAAGAAACCCACCTAAAAATGAACTGTAAAGAACATCCTCATCATATAGATTTTACATTTGAATAGTAACATAGCTCTGAGTACTTATTTTTTTAGATTTTAATATGAAATTACTTACTTCAAAGAGAAAGAATGACAAAAACATCAATAGAAAAATATTTCTACCTTATTAGTAGTTTTAGGCTTTGTGAAGACACCAGCATCTTTCAGTAGCTTTTCCTTCTTGAATGCTTCTTGCTTTCGGAAGAGTTCTGCTTTGAGATCTACCAACTACATCAACAGCAAAATACACAAATAAAGAACCAAGACATATCACATGCACAGACATCAGCTCCTGTAACAAATAACTGTATTTCTAGTACAGTAATCTGGCATTTACAGTTACAGGAGCATTTGATTTCATTTTTATGTGGCATTTCAAAACACTGATCTGACCCAAGAGATCATTCTTAACTTTACATTAAACAATATAGAAGAAACGAATGAAAATTACAGTGAAGGATTTAATGCGTGCCATTGCCCGTCCATCTCCCCCAAATATATCATTGATCCTTTAATGAATAATGGGAATAAGAGACATAATTCCATGCAGATTTTACCAGTCTCGTAATGGCAAACAAAGAGAGAAGGACTAATTAAATAACACTACTGAATTTGAAAATTAATTAAATCCTGTCACAGAAAATAACTGACAGAAGCTTGCTTTCATAAACTATGCTTTTCCACTGTTATATACTTTTAGATTATCTTTTTTTAAGTAGCATTGCCATCTGTGACCAATGCCCAAAGCAAACTCTTCGGCACCCCTGGGGGTCGAGGTTCATTTGTCCACACACGGGCCTCCTGCTGCTTAGAAATAATCGGGAAGTCAACTCGAATTTCCCTCTCATGGTCTAATTTTATCATTACATCAGAAATTAGGCTGAATTCAGCCCTGACACCCTGACAGCGGGTACCCGTGCCCAGAAAGGCAAAGAAGCTGATCCCCTTAGAACACCAAGAAGTGGCTCCAGGACGCGTGACGCGGCGTTACATCAGCATTTGCTTTAACAAGCGTACACTGCAGTGGGTTGGGGTCAAGGCGAGGGGACCGAGCCCCAGCCCCCCGCGGTGCACTGTATTCTCTGGAGGAGGCTCGAACCGCTAAGCCCCAAGCCCGAGCCGCTCGGCCTGCGCCGACCGGGTCCACCTACCAAAGGCCCGCGGCTGGTTACAGGGCACACCTGGCCCCCCTCACACACTTATAAACCGAAGGACAGGGCCGCCTGGGAAAGTGGAGAGTTTTTTTTCCGTTTCTTCCCAGTTACTGTCAGGTTCCCCCACTCACCGAGGAGGCGGCCACGTCCAGCGGCTTTTTCCTCCGGTCCATGGCAGCCTCGGCTGCTCCCCCGCTTTGCGTCTTTACCGTAAAGTGCAGTTAAAGTGACGCGCTATTGCGACAGCGCCGGTGAGGGCGGGGTCGGTGCTTTTGCCGCCATGTCCAGGAGGTCGAGGGAACGTCCCCAGCTCTGCGCGCCGGTACGGCGGCCCACGTTGTCGCTGCCAGTGTCAGCTCCAGGCCTTTCTGTCTCGGAGTTTCTCGCTGTGACCGCAGGGCAACCAGCGAGCAAACCCTCCTCAGCCTGCTGGGGCTCTCCGAGGCCTCCCTGCCTGTGTCCCAGCTGGCTGTGACAATAAGGGTCCGTGGCAGGGGGAGGACAAATTTTTGCCCTCCCCGGTTGGAAGTGGCCGCCTAGGGGCTGGAGATGCTGCTGGCAGGGAGAATGGTGTGGTTGCTGGGCTGGGGGATGGCCACAGTGGGCAGAAATGAAATAGGGCTTCAAAGGAATACAGCCTCTCCCGTAGCTGCCTGGAGCAGGAGACAACCACCTCACCTCCTTCAGCACTCGGCTGGGTTTAGCCCTGTGACTGTTGCCTACTGGGCTGCCGCCTTTAAGCTGTGTGCTTGGGTTGGAGTGCTCTGTCTGTTGTGGTGCTCTGCCTGCATTGATCCATGCTGAGGGAGGGAGGAGTTAATGAGCCACAGCTCTGCAGGACTAACAAGTGTCCGTAATGCCCAAGTACAAACTCAACTGTGTGTGCTGGACCCAGCTCTGTAACCTCAAAGAGGAGCACAGGTGGCTCTTAGAGAGGTTCAGTGTTACACTGGGTAGCATATTGCATCCTTTATCATCCCTGTGAAGAAAAAGGCCTGACTGAGAGGTTTTAATTAAAAATGATTCTGAAGATCGTAATTACCTCGAGTTACAAGTGGAAGGTGCCTTTCCCTTGTCTTTTTATTAAAGAGAAAAAAATAAATAAATAAGGTGCTACAATGTTTCTTTGCAATGGGACCGCTGATAGAAGCATCAAAGACAGTTCTTTTGATTTTTGAAATCTACTGCTTTTGTGTTTGGGAAGCTGGGTCAGGACCATATTTAAATAGTTTATGGATACAGAAATGTCAAGCTGACAGATACTCAGTTGCTAAGCAGGATATACCTGTATTCCAGGGAGTTTGAAGTGTGCAATTCAGAAGGAGCAATTTCTTGTGAAATCTGACTTGCTTTTGGCTTCTTAAAAAGAGAAGGGAAAATGGTGGGAGACAACAGATACAGTGCATGTCATATTGGAGCCATAAGGTTCACTACTTTAATGTGCAGTGGAAGAAGAGAAATGAGCATTACTGAAAAGTGGGACAAAGGAATGAAAACATCTGTGCTGTTCTAATTAAATCACACTTCAACAAATCATGCATCGTTTCCTGTTCAAACCTCACCTAGCGACAGCACTGAGAAACCAGTGCAAACACAGCCCAGCATTGATTCTGATTTAGTAATTCCCATCTTATTTTGGGAGGCAGTGTCTGTCTGAGGGCATGTTTTCCCTGTGAAGTGCATTAATTCTCTGTGTTTCTCATGTTCTACACTACAGAGATAGGATTCTCTCACCCATCAGGGTTCCCAGTGCTGTAGTGTTGAGCACTTTCTGGAGCTCTGAAATATTTTTATCTTGAGATTCTCATAACATGAAGTGTTTCTGAAGAGCTGATAGTCACCTTTGGTCCTGTGTACCTCCTCTAACTGCAGGTGCAGAAATACATCAAGAAATCTTGGTTTCTTGAAAACCTGGCCTGTGGAATGTAACAGCCACTGGCTGAGCTGAATGTCTGAGGCTCTGTGGCAGGAGCCCTACATGACTGGTAACACTGAGAAGCTGCATAGGTACCTCAGTGCTTCTTTACATTTTCTGTACAATGGTACAAAGCTGAGTCTATTCAGGCTACTACTCCCGAAGCCACTCTATCATCTGTCACCTTTTCCTTTCAGATGCCTGAAACCAGACCTTCGCTTGTGGGATTCCTTAGTCCTTGGTGCTGCCTAAGCCCAGTGAGGCTTCGTGCAGCTCCTCATCACACTGTCCTTGCTGCTGCACTTCCCCCCTCTGGCCTGCCCGTATCTCTTACCAAACTGCTTGTCACACCAGCCTGATTTCAATTCCTAGCAGCACTTTCCCTCTTTGCAAGCAAACCGACTCTCTTGTAATGTTAGAAGCACATTCTCCTTTTCCACATTCACAAACCCATTCCTTTGATTTGTTTGCTCCTTCCTGTGCTCTCCAGTTTTGTATCTACCAGCTCAAACTGTGCTGGAGCAGCACTTTGGGTGTTGCATAAAATGGCTTGGTTTCACTTCAGCAACCCTTTACATCATGTCGGTTGTTACTTGAATAATCTTAGGCGATATGTGAAGATAGAAGGAGGCCCTGGAGGCATCAGCATCGCTCTTAAAATGTTCTTTTCTGGTTGTGTGTAAGATGTAGGACCAGGGCTATAAGGAAACTGTGCTACTGAGTGGTTACATGACAGGGTGCAGAAAAGGAGTTAATCTTAGAAATTGCAAGCTGCCTCCTGTTGCTGCTGCGAGTGAGAAGACAGAACTGACACCTCTGTGCTTGCAAGCAATGGGAGATTACTTTGTGGGTAACAAAGGTCTGTCTAGACACACCTGAGTGGGGAATGAGTCCGTTGGTGTCACTGGCACTGTATGTAACTAGGCTGGTGCTGGGATATAGCCTTGAGCTCAGTTCATATCAGCAGGGCCAGTGGGCAGTGACAAAAGCAGACCCAGGCAGAGGGGAGCAGTGTGCTCCCAGGGGCCAGGGGTTTTCTCTGCTCTGTGTGCTTCCCGGAGCCAAGAGGTTGCTCTGGTCTGTGTGCTGTTGTGCTGCCCTAGGTGTGGGAATTGAGAGCACATCCAGACAGATGGCCTTCTGAGTGCTTTGTAAACATCAGTTCAGTAGTCTTGTATCTACAGCCTAAGAATTGACAGGCTTGCACATGTATGTTCCCCTCAAAAAGGCTCCATGTTGTCTCTAACCCATGGAAGGCTGTTCTGGGCATTTTTGTTTGGTTGGTTGGTTTTTTTTCTAATCCAGCCCACAGGCTTCATGAAATGCCAGTGAGGGAGAGGGAGCTGGAATAAGAAGATTTCCAAGTTGTGAAGCAAAAATCAGCTTAACTAAAAGAAATGAGGTGAGGATGGAGAGGAATCTGACTTTGTGTGTATAGTAGAGGCTCAGCATGGCTGTGCTATGCTTAGTTCTTGTTGGGTATCTGTGAATGCTGTATAAACTGCCATGTCTGATCTCAGGCTGCTGATAGCCCTGAATTCCTGGGGAATAATTGATTCAGCACTTCTCATCAGTATGCTGTTCATTTTAGCATAAGGCCTAATTGTGTTTACTTACACAAAGCTGCATCAACACAAAAAACTTGTTTATTATTTATGAGGAAGATGAGGGATCACAGTGGATTGTTATACGGGGATTTTGTATCAAACCGTGGCCTTTCAGCATCTTGTGAGATTGTTGAGACATGCTGTGCAAACTTGAAATTAATCAGTTGCGAAGCTTCAGTGGGGACTCCTCCCACAACTGCTCCACCAAAACTGGACTTACAGGAGCCCAAAACCAAAATATATTGTTGTTTGGGGCATTTGCTGTTCTGTGACCAGTTCTCTTATCACAAACACTAAGGTTTCATCCTATCCTAAGGACCTGATGTTCTATTGTACTTTCTACATCTTGGCTTTAAGGTGAAATAAAACTGAGGGCAAATCATAGCTGGACACTTGGTGAGAGAAGTCCTGATGACAGGGCACTGTGTCTTCCCAGACTTTTATGACCATTTGACATAAGCAACTTAACCATGTTTCTCTGAAGGATGGAAATACTCCTAGTTGTTTTATTTTTTTTTAGTTCTTCATCTTGGAAGTTTTCATATGAAGGAATTTGTGCAGTCAAATAAATCACTAAAACAGGGCATGGTTGGTTTTGGCTCTGTGGTTTTGTTTTGTTTTGTTTGTTGTTTTTTTTTTTGCTTTGCATAGATTGCATATTCTTGATAGGCTAGAATATTAGTCTGTTGAATTTGTTAAAGACTTAATGTGCATGAGGCCACAAGCAAAACTGTTTGCAAACATGAGAGAACCAGAAGTGTTTATTTCCTTCATAGGAAAGGTTACGTCTCTTCATCTCTTCCCAAGGTAAAGTACCAGCACTTTTGTTTGTTTTACTTTTGTATAGTTTCCTAAAGGCACCTGAAGCATATAGGTTTTGTGTTTTAGCATTGCATTTATGGAAGTGTTGAATTGCTGCATCAAAACCAAAACCTAAAAACCCTTTGGTAAAAAAGTCATATTTTGGAGGATAATTTTTTTTGCAGGAAAATGAAAAGTTAAAATCATTTGGGTAGGTATGCAGGTCGGGAGAGAAAATAGAATTCTTTGATAAATGCTTGAGGTTTTTTTCATGATTCTAGGCAGACAGTCAAACCAGAAGTGCTGTGTAAGAATAATGTTTGTAACCTCTTCCTGGCACACACGTGGCTCACTGGTTTTTGCCTCTTGGTCACAGGCTGCAATGCCAGACTGTTTTCATGCTAGCTGGTCTCTATAAACTACAGAATGGGCAAAGAAGACAAATCTGATATGATCTAATTGACATGAGATCTAAAGTAGCTCTATGGGAACCTGTATTTTATGGACAGTTTTATTATGCAAATGAAATAGTATCTTGTGTCAACAGTATTGTCCTCTCTTCTTTCAGTACATGTGTTACAGGAGAGGGAATGCTGTTATGTGCTATTTGTGTAGAAATTGTAATTCCTCTCAAATACAGCTAGAAAGTAGGGATTCCCTAAAAGCCTCCAATAACATAGATCAGAAATAGGCTTAATGCCATCTTACAACAAAATCTGTAGGAGAGACATAGTTAACGCAAATGGAATTAGCTTAGAAAACTGTTATTGATAGCCACATTTTTATAACTATTGATAGCTATGTATTTTTCAGTTATTGATAGCCATTATTTTTTTTTTAGGATGTATATTAGCAAGCCTTGGTGAAAATTGGCATAATGACCCTTCCTCCTTTGGAGACCATCTCTGCATGTTCTAGAGTCCGACAGGCATAAGAAAAAATGAGTACAGTTCAAAAGGTGAATATCTTTCTCACTATTTCCCTGTACTAAGAGATATAAATACATATATTTTCTAAACTGGAAATGTAAGGAAAAGGCAAGTTCTAAAGAAGTCTGGCTTATCAGTTACATTGGGGGGTGGCTGTGGATATTTTCATCCTCTGAACAGGAACCTTGAGTTATTGGTCTACATTGTTCTGTGAATATATTGTTGTCTGTGTTTTCTGTGCGGCTGCCATAAAAGACAAACATGCCTTTTAACAAATTGCACAACTCCTTGAGATTTACCCATTCATCTGTCCACCCTTCTCTCACCATCTGTTTCTTTCACTGTGGACACGTGAAGTTGCTCCATCCCTGCAGCAAAATGCAGCCTGGCTGGTTCACAATCAGGCTTTCACATGAAGCAGAGTTTTCTTGTTTTTACAAAAACAGATGGACTTGCCTTTCTGTCAAGGTGTAGCCCTATAAAGAAGCTGGGTTTTGATTCTATCTGCCCATCTACATATCTGCAAGCTCCTTCAAGACACTACAGAGCTGTATTTCTTTGTCTCTAGGTCTGGGATGCCATGCTGGAGGAAAAGCTTTGGTTTTTGTCTGCAGAGAATGCAGGACAGAGGTAAGGCAAGAGGGGAATAGGACAGCAAATGGGGGTTTGGTTCAATGCTCCTTTTTCTACTCATTGATACTGCTGAAACTGCAGGATCTATCCCCAAACTCATGACTTTTTGTTTAAAAGAAAAACAAAACCACAATGTAGCTTTCATATTAGAAAGCATGTTTTTAACTTGAAATCTGTTCCTCTTCCAAGTACTTGTCCAGATCTCCACAAGGCTGTTGTTACCAAATGCATGCCTGCTTTGTTTACAACTCTCTCTTTAATCTGAACCTGGCCTAGCAGGTACAGCTTTTGTAGGTTTTTTAAGTTGTGTCTATTAAAAGGCATCTACCAGAGCATGACATAATGGAATCTGGGTCCTGTTGCACATCGCTAGACTACTTTGGAGGATGGGGGATATTTTATATTTACTAGTCATAGCATGATATCATTGAATTGCTTTTAGTGCATTTTAAACATATATTGAATGGTGTCATTAAAGTGTGATTTGAGTGGGATCTCAGTTCAGTACAAGCAGCATGGTTTTTTTCCTTAGAATCAAAGAAAACTAGCCTGAGGTTTCTCATTTGTCTTCTCAGGCTAGAAATGCCAAAGCATGTCTCTGTTGTAAAAGTGTGTGTATATCTATATCCATTCATTAGATAGAAAACATCATTACAATTGGCACCCTTCTTTGGGGACTTGCAGGCCAGACTGGGCAGGCCCG